>PISX010015271.1:0-50104 GCA_004024625.1 Mellivora capensis | reverse complement strand
ATTGAATTGAAGAAGTGGAGAGTATAATTGTAAAGGTAAGTTGAGACTAGATATACTATGGATGTTCTTGGCATATCGGCTTCATTGTATAGTTTGGGCTTTATTCTCCCATTTTAAACCATAGAAGTTTGCACAGAGGAGTGACAAGAGCTGTGGTTTAGAAAAACTAGGCCGTAAGATGAATTGGACAAAGCAGGGGTTAGTACCTATGCCAGAGGTCCTTAAGACCTGAATAATACGCAGAGGAGAGAAGAGGATGTCTGGGAGAGCTATCACAGAGAACAAATGCACATAAGTGGACAGCTGACTGGGAGTGAATGAGATGAAGAAGAAGAAAGAAAAAGTCATAGGATTTCCAGGGAGCCTGTCCAGCTAAAAGGAGGATGGGAACAGGTGTAGGATAGCATAAAACTCGAAAGTATTTGGAATTTCGTCTATTTAAGACTTGTCTTCTTTTTAAAAGTTCATATTTTAGGCTGCCTGGGTGGTTCAGTGGGTTAAAGCTTCTGCCTTCGGTTCAGGTCATGATCTCAGTGTCCTGGGATTGAGCCCCACATTGGGCTCTCTGCTTGGCGGGGAGCCTGCTTACCCCTCTCTCTCTGCCTGCCTCTCTGCCTACTTGTGATCTCTCTCTCTGTCAAATAAATAAATAAAAATCTTTTTTAAAAAAAGTTCATATTTTGTATGTCATCAAGGAACAACAATTATTTCAGTCATACTTAGCAGCTAATTATTATATATTCTCTAATTTTTAGACCTAGATCCTAAAGTAGGTCTTAAAGTTGTTTGTTATAATGTAAAATTTAGGTTGTCCATTAGACTGTGAGACGGGAACTATGGATTGTTTTTTATTTATTAATTTGTGTATTTATTTTTACATTTCATCTGAATTTTTCAGATGAAAAATTAAGGATATAAATAAAAGAAAAATTATAAAAAAATATTGAAAAGATAGGACACTTAACACAGTAACAATACCAATGAAGTATAAGGAAATTAATAATTCCTTAATGTAAACAAAATTGTTAAAATTTCCAATTGTTTCAGAAATGTCAAATGCTATTTTTAAATTTTAAGTTTATTTAACCAAGATCTATATAAGGTTCTCTTGGCAAACAGTTGATGTATTTCTTAAGGCCATTTTATTCATTCATTCATTTATAAAAGATTTTATTTATTTGAGAGAGAATGAGAGAGAGAGAGCATGAGAGCAGGGAGGGTCAGAGGGAGAAGCATACTCCTGGTCAGTCAGGAAGCCTGATGCGGGACTTAATCCTGGGACTCCAGAATCATGACCTGAGCCAAAGGCATTTGTCTTAAAGGCAATTTTAACCAACAAATTCAGCCTCCTTCTCTCCTAACTCCCATTCCTGCAACTTATCTGTTGAAGAAATCAGGTTGTTTACTCTGTTTCCTTCAATCTGGACTTTGCAGATTTCATTCCCATAGTGTTCCTTAACATGCCCCTCTATTCTAGGCTGAGAGAAGTTGGATCAATTTAGTAAGATTAGTGTTGTTTTCCTGTTGTTTTTTAATAGAATCGAGTAGTTGGGTTGGATACAGACTTTTTGTTTGTTTTAGAAAATTTTTTTTTAAGATTTTATTTATTCATTTGACAGAGAGATCACAAGTAGGTAGAGAGAGAGAGGAGGAAGCAGGCTCCCTGCCAAGGAGAGAGCCCGATGCGGGACTCGATCCCAGGATCCTGAGATCATGACCTGAGCCAAAGGCAGAGGCTTAACCCATTGAGCTACCTAGGCGCCCTGTTTGTTTTTAAGATTTTATTTGTCAGAGAGAGAGCATGCACAAGCAGGGGGAGAGGCAGGCTCCCCGCTGAGGAAGGAGCCTGATGTGGGACTTGATCTTAGGAGGCTGGGGTCATGACCTGAGCCGAAGGCAGACGCTTAACCTCCTGAGCCACCCAGGCATCCCAGGTTGGATACAGACTTAAATGTTGTATGGTGCCAACTACGATGGATAAGAACTTAGGAGAGAGAAATTGGGGATTGGGTGGTTCCAGTTAGACTACCTTCATAGAGGTGGCAAGACTAGATCTTGTCTTAGAGGATATAGGATGTGTTCGAGAAGGAAAGCAGGTATATTACAGACAGGGAGAATGACATGAAGTTAGAAAGGGAAGTGGGAAGAACCATACATGAAGGGCTTTGAAAGCCAGGAAGAAAAATTCACAGTTGATATGGTAGTTAGTATGGAACCATCTATGGTTATTGAACTGGGATGAAATGTAATAAAGGTGCTTTTTTAGAAAACTAGGTCTGGAAAGAAATTAGGAAGAGAGTTAAGGACTGAGTTCTGGAGAGTTTTAGGGGGCGGAAGTAGGGTGGCCACCAGAAAAGAGTACAGTGAAGAAAGATCAGTCCAGAGTAATAGGAAGAAGTCAGAAATCTGAAGAAGTGGCTGTAAACAATGTCTCTGTGACAAAGAGAAGAAGCATAGAGAAAAAGCAATTAGTATTTATAAGAATTGGGGAATAGACATAGGTAAGTATTAGTTAAAAATTTTATAATGAAGATTTTATAAAGTATTTTTAGTTGTTAAACCCTCTTGAGTTTTTTAAATACTTAATATTTTGGGGACATTTTACTCCCCCATTTAATCTTATGTTCTGATTTTTTTATGTGCTTAAAAGTAGGAACAGATAAGAAAAAATTTAGAAATATTTCAGTATTACAGCCTCCTAAATCAAGCCGGGGTTTTGTTTGTTTGTTTTTTGTCTCTGGTCTGCAGTGCAACAGTGAAGCAGTGAGGTACTGGCTAATAGTAACTGAACACTGGATGAAGGGATACCTGACTTCTCTTTGGGGTTCTTGTTCTAACTAGCTGTTGAGTTTTAGGTCTGTGTCCTCATCCCTGTGTTGCACTAGGTCTTTTTGAGGCCCCACCTAGTGCTGAAATCTTTGATTCTGGAGTTGGTGGCTTAGGTTAACTAAGCAATAGGCCCCAACCTTTGGCTGCTTTGAGGTAGTTAGAATAAAGTAAAGAAAGAATTTCCAGCAAACATACAAAGCAAACACTTTATTTTTTTCTCCCTCCCCCAAATAAAAAACTTTAAATTACTAAAGCATGGGAAGTGTTTACTATTTGTACAGAGTAGAGATTTTTGTACTGGGTTTTGGAAGCTTAAAAAACTGGTTAGTGAAGGTCAACTAATCTGTCATATAAATGGCAGTTATTCGTAATGACTATTTCCTTATAAACTCTAGTGTTTGAAATTAGGTGCTATTTATGGGGTTATTTGATTTGGTAAAATGGGAGTGGTACTGTCTCAATATGTGAGTAATAACTGGCAAGGAAGCTGAGGATCTAACACAGTTTGTGGTTATTAAAATTTTTCATAAACTTTAGAGCTGCTATGACTAAGTTCTCTGTTAAAATATTTTTTATGACAGTATTGCCAACATGAAAATTATACATCCCTTAACTTTTTGATATAAAATACTAAATATAAACACGACTAGAGAAAATAGTTTAAAGAACCTCCCAAACCTGTCACCAAGCTTTATCAGTGATTAATTCATGGACAGTCTATTTTCATGTTTACCCCACCCACTTTCCTTTGCTAGTCCTAGATATTTCAAAGCAATTCTGAGATATCGTCATCCATAAACATTTCAGCATTATCTCTAAAATATAAGGATTCTTGCATATATCTTTTGATATTTTAGGAAATTGATTTGGAGAAATTATACTACAGTTCAGAATTTTTATCAATAAGGAGACAATGTGACTTTAAAAAATATATATATGTGTGTGTGTATATATGTGTGTGTATATATATATACACACACACATATATATATATATCACTTTATTGTTTAAAAACATGGATCCTAAAGTTTGGTACTTTTTTTTTTTTTTAAGATAGAGAGCACACAGGAGTAGGGGGGGTGGGAAGTGGCAGAGGATGAGGGAGAGAGAGAATCTAAGCAGTCTCCACCCCTAGCTTGGAACCCAACCCAGGGGTCAATCTCACGACCCTGAGATCAAAAGTTGGAGGCTTACTGAGCCATCCAGGTGCCCCTAAAGTTTGGGTACTTTTTAATGTTTACGAAAAATCACATTTCTGTTTCTTTGGTCTGTTTTTCATATTTTCAGGTACGTGCTTTCCAACATGCCTTCAGCACTAATGACTGCTCCAGGAATGTCTACATTAAGAAAAATGGCTTTACTTTACATCGAAACCCCATTGCCCAGAGTACTGATGGTGCAAGGACCAAGATTGGTTTCAGTGAGGGCCGCCATGCATGGGAAGTGTGGTGGGAAGGCCCTCTGGGCACTGTGGCAGTGATTGGAATTGCCACAAAACGGGCCCCCATGCAGTGCCAAGGTTATGTGGCATTACTGGGTAGTGATGACCAGAGCTGGGGCTGGAATCTGGTGGACAATAATCTACTACATAACGGAGAAGTCAATGGCAGTTTTCCACAATGCAACAATGCACCAAAATATCAGGTGAGAAACTGGGTATTTTCTCAGTTGTGGGCCTTTGTCAAATCATGCCTTGATTTGTTTTAAATTTACAAAGTTTTATATAATAGCTTTGTATGTCTTTTTGATAATTTAAAAATAGTGTAATTGGCCTTTCTTTGCTACTCTAATAATCTTTTAGTGTTTCCATATTTGTTTCCTGATACATATTTGACCTTGAGCAATCTGTCTTTGCTCTAAGTTGGGAGTTGGCAAACTTTTTTTCTGTACAGGGTGGGCAGTAAATAGTTCAGGAATTGCGGTCCATTTGGTCTCTGTCACAACTGTTCAATTTTGGTTTTATAGTACAAAAACAGCCATAGATGATATGTAAATGAGTAAGCATAATTGTGTTCCAGTAAAACCTTATTTATGGGCTGCAGGCAGATTTGGCCCAACGACCATAGTTTCCCAACTTGTGCTCTATCTAGATTGTCATCTTTCATATATCTGGCACATCCAAATCTACTTTTTCTAGACTTCTTACTCCCACAAATGCACCATGCACATGCACACACACCCTCTGCTATTCATTAATCTTTGGATTCAAAGCCTCTTGAGGTGTCAGTGATTTCTATAAGACAGGCAAATTCAGGCAAACTACTGTATTTTTTTATTCTTTTCTTTTCTTTTTTTAAGATTTTATTTATTTGACAGACAAAGATCACAAATAGGCAGAGAGGCAGGCAGAGAGAGAGGAGGAAGCAGGCTCCCTGCCAAGCAGAGAGCCCGATGTGGGGCTGGATCCCAGGGTCCTGGGTCAAAGGCAGAGAATTAACCCACTGAGCCACCCAGGCGCCCCTATTCTTTTCATCCTAGCCTTATGCCATACTCACTTGATTCTGTCAAAATTATATTCTTATTTGTAAAAAGCCATATGATTACCATAGAGTCAGCTGAGTTTAAAACACAGTAATCTGATAAGAAATGGGAAGTTTTAAGGATTTATAGACTTAAAGACAAGGAATATTATTAGAGTCATTTCATAATGATAAAAGGGCTAATCATACAGGGAGATACAACTGTGTAAACATATATGCACCTAATAACAGAACTCCAAAATGCATGAAGCAAAAACTTACAGAACTGAAAGAAGGAATAGGTAAATTAGCAAGTATAGTTGGAGATTTCATTACTTTTTGTTTTTAAGTCTATTTTGTCTGGTGTTAATATAGCAACTTCAAATTTCTTATGTTTACTATTGCAAGGTATATCTTTTTCTCTATTCTTTTTTTTTTTTTAAGATTTTATTTATTTGACACACAGAGAGAGATCACAAGTAGGCAGAGAGGCAGGCAGAGAGAGCGGGGGAAGCAGGCTCCCTGCTCAGCAGAGAGCCCGATGTGGGGCTTGATCCCAGGACCCTGAGATCATGACCCAGCCGAAGGCAGAGGCTTAACCCACTGAGCTGCCCAGGCACCCATCTTTTTCTCTATTCTTTTACTTTCAATCTGTCTTTGTGTTTAAAATGGGTCTCCTAGAGGGCATATAATTGGATCTTTTTAATCTAGCCCAATCTCAGAATCTCTGTCTTTTGATTTGAATGTTTAACCCATTTACATTTAATGTAGTTGTTGGGCTGCTTGATGTTGTCATTGTCTTTCTATCGCTGAAGCTGTGTTCTTGTTTAAAAAAATCATTTTTCTCTTTGTTTTTTGGATTAGATAATTTCTATTACTCCATCTTGAAGTTCATAGATTCGTTCTCCTTATCGTATCGATTTTTCTGCTAAGCCAGTCTAGTGAATTTTGGTTATTTTACTCTAGAGCTCTAAAATTTTTGTTTGGTTCTTTTTTGTAGTTTCCATTTCTCTACTGAGAATCTCTGTCCATTTATCAGTTTAGATTTTGCTCTAATTATTTGCACATATTTATAATAACTACTTTGAATTCTTTGTCTGCCAAATCCGACATGTAGCCCTACTTGGAATCAGTTTCTATTGACTGCTTTTTTTCCTCAGAGTATGGATTGTATTTTTCTGTTTCTTTTCCTATCCAGTCAGTTTTATTTTTTATTTTTGAAATTTTAAAAAAAGATTTTTTTTTTAAAGATTTTTATTTATTTGTCGGAGAGAGAGCAGAAGCACGGAGAGCTACAGGCAGAGCAGGCAGAGGGAGAAGCAGGCCCCCTGCTGAGTAAGGAGCTCGGTGTGGGACTTAATCTCAGGATGCTGGGATCATGACCTGAGCCAAAGGCAGATGCTTAACCAACTAAGCCCCCCAGGTGTCCCATCCAGTCAATTATTTAAATTGAAAATTGGAAATTATAGCTAATATATAGTAGTAATACTGGAATGTTTTGCTTTTAGAAATCACTTTGTTTTTCTGAAAAGTATTGATGTTCTAGTAGGCAGTTAAGTTGCCTGGAGTCTTCAGACCAAACTCTGTCTCTACCATGGTGTATAGCAGCTAGGTCTTTGTTCAGGTTTTTTTGTTTGTTTGTTTGTTTGTTTGTTTTGCTAGGGGGAAAGGGGGGTTTGACTTCTAGCCATTAGTTTTCCAGCCTGATTCTGTGGGGATTTCCTCTGTGTCTGTGTAAGGCAGTGATCACACAATGATTTGGGCAGTTTATTCTCAGATTTGGGGCTCATCTTCTTTGTGGTTCCGTCTGCTTATGGAGTTCCTCCTCTAAGTTTCCAGGTGCTCTGCCATCTCCCAAGTTTTGCCCTCTGACACCTAAAGCTAGTGAGACTTCTGCTTTCTGCTCCCTGTGTTTTGTGTGTGCTGTACACTCAATCAATCAATGGTGAAGCAAACTTGCAAACCATTTCACCAGGAATGGTTCTGTCATCTTAGTTTCCATCTTATGTAAAATAGGGACAAATATTAGGATAGATGGGAGAATTAAATGAGATAATACAAATAAACTACAAAATGAATACCCAGCAAAATATTCACTTTTCATTTTTATTGTTTGTTTTGTTGGTGGCAATAGTGGTGATGGTGATTAGGATGTTTTTAGGTCCATAAAATGGGGTACAAGTTAATATATGAGTTGGGCAAAGGGAAGAAAGAAGTAGATGTTTACAGTTGTTTAAATACAACAAAGAAAAGTAACAGCAACAGCAGGAATTAACATAATTGGGAAATACTAAATTCTGATTTTTGATTACAAATGTTAGGACTTTCTGCCTCCAAGTGTATAGGTGAAACAACCTTTTGTAAATGCAAATTATAAGAATAAAATATCCTTATTTGTCTGCTTTCCCACTTTTCCATGTGGGAAAAAAGCTGAGTATATTGTGCTTCTGCTTTAGTTTAACAATCAGTGCTGCTGTTTTTATAACAGGTGTTTCAGAGCAGTGGCCCATAAAATGACTAAAAGCTTATTATGCATCTTCAGAATCTATAGACAGATTTGGCTCCTCATGATTATGTAAGTTCCACAGTATATTTAGAACTGTTTATAGGGGTGCCTGGGTGGCTCAGTGTGTTAAAGCCTCTGCCTTCGGCTCAGGTCATGATCTCAGGGTCCTGGGATCGAGCCCCACATCTGGCTCTCTGCTCCGCAGGGAGCCTGCTTCCCCCTCTCTGTCTGCCTGCCTCTCTGCCTACTTGTGATCTCTGTCTGTCAAATAAATAAATAAAATCTTTTAAAAAAAAACCTGTAAACTTTAGATGTTATGTGCTTTTTATTGTGGTAACTTTTTATTGTGATAAAATATACACAGCATTATTTATTTTTTTAACTATTGTAAGTGTACAGTGCAATGGTGTTAATACAACATGTGTATCCATCACCACTATCTATACCTAAGACTTTTTTGTCTTTCCCAACACAAACTCTGTGCTCATTAAACAATAACTTTCCATCTGTGTCCCTTCCTCTAGCCTCTGGCAACCTGTATTCCATTTTCTGACTCTACAACTTGAATATTGCAGGTGCTTCATATAAATGGAATCATACAATATTTATCTCTTTGTGTCTGACTTAGTTCATCACTTAGCATAATGTTTTCAAGGACCATCCATGTTGTAGCATGTATCAAAATTATATTTCTTTTTTATGGCTGAATAATATTCTGTTGTACTAGAATAATTTGAAAAGTTTATTTAGATAACTTTTTTTTTGTGAAATGTACCAAGTTATGGATTTTAGTAGTAAACTTCCTAAGAAAAACCTTTAAATGAAGAGTAAATAAAATCTGGGAACTTGGGGCGCCTGGGTGGCTCAGTGGGTTAAAGCCTCTGCCTTTGGCTCAGGTCGTGATCCCAGAGTCCTGGGATTGAGCCCCGCATCGGGCTCTCTGCTCAGCAGGGATCCTGCTTCCTCCTCTCTCTGCCTGCCTCTCTGCCTGCTTGTGATCTCTGTCTGTCAAATAAATAAATAAAATCTTAAAAAAAAAAATCTGGGAACTGTTCCGGGGGAGCATTTAAATTTTTGGTATTAAATGTAGGTCCCATCTTAAAAAATATCTACCAAAATAAGCATTTGTAATGAAGTTGATACATCTTGTTTCTTCTAGATGTTTCTCCCTGACCAGAAAACTTCTCTGATAATTTTTCCAGATAATTTTTAAGATATATATTCTTAATATTTTCAACTTGTTGATTTGTATGTTAGTCTAGCTATGCCCTTGTGGTGAGTTTCCTTCTAACCTTTTGTTGTTTGTTTACAGATAGGAGAAAGAATTCGCGTCATCTTAGACATGGAAGATAAGACTTTAGCTTTTGAACGTGGATATGAGTTCCTGGGGGTTGCCTTTAGAGGACTTCCAAAAGTCTGCTTATATCCAGCAGTTTCTGCTGTATATGGCAACACAGAAGTGACTTTGGTTTACCTTGGAAAACCTTTGGATGGATGACAGTGGCTTTCTTGGGATGAAAGACAGAATGGAGGAGATATCTACTTGTGGAAAGTGGAATCATGAAGTGACAGTGTCATACATGCATGCCCAAGAAACATCCTGAAAAACACATGAAATTGTTAACTGGAGAAGCAGCTCTATGGCAGAGATTATCTTAGTGTTTCCTCTTTGTACTGGGCCAGAAAAATCCTCAGGGTTGCAGTTGGTTGAGTGGGCAGTAGACATATGCATGTTGCAACAGATTTTGTCTCTAAGTTAGCAATGTGTCATTACCAACTTTTAAGGTGAGATTTTAGAGATGCTATAAAAGGGATAAGATAAGGAAATAGCAAGATTTTTAAGTAGTCTGTTTGTGAAGAAAGACTGATCCTGTTTTACAACTGCCTGTTTTTTCTCCAGACCCTTTTTTCCAGCCAGCTTGACTATTAGAAAAGTATGAAACTGGTTGGATTTTATTTAATATTTTTAATATATTGAGAAGCATGGTCTGCCTGGACTGCACTTCTCTAACGGTGAGATGTAAAATTGTGCAGCTATTTTAAAAGTTGTATATATAATAAGTGTGTAAAAAAACTAAAAAAAAAAAAGGACAAAGGGGTTGCTTTGTTCTAGTTCAATTTCTTAAAAACCACTACATGGTACAAAATTACAATAACATTTAGGGAAAATTAGGTAACTACAAAGAAGTGGATTTTAAGAGGAGATGTGTTGTATTGGCTCATTTTTACATTAATTTGATTTACAGTTTCCATAGCTGTTACAGTCTAGTATTTTTTCTTTTAACAATCAAAATTATTGTATAGACCCCTCGATCTCCTGGTTTAAGATTGAGGGAAGGCAAATCTATTTCTAATCATACATATGTCAGTAGTAATAATAATGTGCATCTTACAGTGTCGGTTTTATTTTTTGGCCCTTTGAGAAAGTATCTCATAATAATACAGAACATTGCCATTTGCTCTTACAGGCCTCAAATATGAAAACTGTTAGTCACAGACATTCAGAAAAAAATTAATGGTCCTTTTATTTTGTAACTTTATAATGCCGTAGATACAATAATTTTTTTTAAAAATTTTATATTGTTTACATCATGGCAGCAAATCTAAGCCTCCAACTCTTCGTTGGGGTTATCAAGAAATGTTTACTCACCCATCTGAAACAGTGCCAGCCTGAACCCAGGTTAAGAGTGTTCTTAATCTCATTATAGATAATTGCCCCCATGGGACTTGAAATAAAATACCTTGTGCTGAAAACTTCAGGTTGGCAATATTTTGAAGATTTCCTTGTAGAAGAGCTTGACATTAATCCTATTCTTAGTTTTTGACTAATCCGATTTCACTAATATTCTTGAATTAATCTAATATACACGAGCTGAGATTTTCTTTTATTGTAAGAGAAACAAACATCTTTCTGTATGAAAGTATATATGTATGGTTTCAGATACATCTTTGTGATAAGACTTGGTTAAGGCAGGTGGTTCTTTGCCTTTCAGCTTACTGCTATGTGTAATTTTGTTTTAAATCTAATCACATTAGAGACAATAAGCAGCTGGCTGGGGTTTTTGGCTTGCTCCTCAGGAGTTAAGATTATCAATACTTTTATGAAACGGGATTTCAGTGATGAGCAAAGATTTATTTTTGCCAGCTGAGAGGTTCACAAATTTTTATTGCATATTTGATATGTTGCTTAAACGTGAACTCTGTTAGTGATCTTTTCAATATACACGTCAAGAAGAAACCTGGAAACCATATTTAATAGTACATAGTGAAATTATATGTTAAAAGTGTTAGAGAATATAGCTGCTACAGAAATTGATTTTTCTTGGTGTAGAACAACTCAATTTGGCAAAGTTTAAAAATTGAAGAAAACAGGTTTAGGATGAAGGTTGATAAATGATAAAACAATAAAGTCCCTTATGTACTTGGTTTTTTTTCAGGGTGTGATATGGCCAATTCCAAGAGCTTTTTGCTGAGAGTTTTGTTTATAACTTCCGTTTTGTCTTATTAGTATAATATTCATTTAATACTCATTTGTAACAGTTTTGAAGGTGCTGAATGGAAAACAGAAACACGTGGTTATTGCACACTGAACCTAGAATCAAATTGTGTCAATATTGAACAAGCCATTCTTATTTCAAAGACTTAAATTCTCTCTAATATGCTATTTGCAAATTTTATAAAATGAAGGTTCATATTTAGAATGAGCATCAGGGGAATGAAGAGCCTTCATTTATAACCTGATAAATTATTTTATTACTGGAGACCAATAGTAGTTGTACAGAGAATATTAAACTGTTAACAATGTTTAAGGAAAAGGAATCTCTTTCATTGGTGCTGAGAGAGCATTCAGGTAGAAGACAGTTGCACCTGAAGGTTGAGTATAAATCATCTAGACCAGTGGTTCTCAAACTTAGCTGTGCTTTGGAGTCATATGCATTTTGAAAAATATTGTTGCTTGGGTCCCATACCCTAAAATTCTGATGTTGGTCTGGGATATAACGTGATGATAAGGATTTTTTTTAAACTTCCTAGGTGATTTCAATATGCTGCTAAGTTTGAGTTTTAAATTCACCTTAAGTCTTCTTATCTGCAAAATTAAAAAAAAAAATCTTTGCTCCCTCCCTTCACTACCTCACAAGCATATTGAAGGTAAAGGAGAAAATAGGAAAATACTTGTATGATGGATAAAATGTGCTATTGAAAGGCAAAGTAGTATTGGTTGTATTTCAGCTAAAACTATAATTGGGAAAGAAAAATGTGTAATTGAGTTTATCTTGTTGACTTGGGAAACTGGGAGCATTCTCTTTGGTTCTTAACTTCAGCAAAGCATGCAGATGTGTAAACAATCAATACTATTATTCATACTATGGTCTTCTGTCATACTTGAGATAGTTTGTTTTAATTATCTGGTTCTACATAGGAAAGAAAAATTGAGGCTGAAAGTCTGTAATGGCCAATGGCTCATAATTCATTAAAACTTTTCATACAAGGAGTTCTGTGGTTAATATATTATTTCATAGTTAACCATTATTTTTTTCATTATCTGACTTGAATATTAAAAGCCATTTATTTTATCTTCATTCTTATGTAAGTTTAGGTATAGATTTTATAAAGCACCTAAAGCAAGTAGGTTTTGCCCAGTTGAATACTTAAAGTCATGGCTCAGTGATGAGGCATCTTCTGCTTTTTAGATATGATTTGACTTGGGAAAGAGAGTTGCAAAAATAACAGCCCTAAACCATATAATAGGCATTACAATTAACTTTTGATTTAAGTCCCCAAATTGCTGTTTATATAAACTATAATACTAATATTTTTTCACCTTTTTAAAAAAACAGTTTTGAAGAACTAGAAATGTAAAGAGTTTTAGAGATTACTTTCTGGAAATCAACACCATCATCATTAGGACCCCTCTGATACCCTCCTGGAAGGAACAGTCCATAACCAATCCAAATACTACCCTCATAAAGCATCCCTAATTTCTCTAGCTAGATGTGATCTTTTCTTCCTTGAAATTTCCCTATTTTATATTTATACTTAACTCGTGCTATATTACTTTATACCTTCTATAAATTTATTTATTTTTATTATTTGTCGGTGTCTTATCTCCTCTAAACATCTTAGGACAGGATCTCTGACGGACTCATATTTATGCCCCCATCATCAGAACCCAATAGGCAGGTGCTCACATATTTGCTAAAGGAACAGAGGAAGAATTACGTAGGCCAACTAAAGCTGCTCTGAGGTTACAGACTATAACAAAAGGTAGATAGGAAGAAGGAAAGGGATATAAATATGAAGCTAATAAGGAAGAAATGATGACTGTGAATGCATTTTAGCCATTCCCCTTTATTCTTAAATACTGATAAACAGATTTAGTTTTTGGTGTAGATTTCATATTTGTTTAGAATTAAAATTAGAATTCTGTATTTTAATTTTTTGAAATTCTGTCGTTTTGCTTTAGTTTCTTAATAAAAAGTTAAAACATTAACCACCTGTGATTGCTTACATTTAAAACAACTTTTATATCTATTGGTTGGAAAGGAATATGGGGGTATAGCTTAGTAGGCAATTTGGTGATGGAATTTACGTATAAGATGCATGTCTTTTAATAATGGAATCCACATTTCCCATGTTTAGAATGGAAGGTGAACAGGGGATAGTAATTCACTAGGATCCTGTTCTCCTATCACCTCCACCCTAGGTATGGTTGATAATGTTGTTTGCCAAGAGTTACAAGAGGCAAGCGTGGCTGAAGAAATTGGTTTAAAAGAGCCCCTCAGAATTGAAGATTGTCATTAATTAGCTCGTGAATACAGGATTTCATGATGAGTGACTTAGGAAGTAAGACTCATTTAGGGAGTTCTCCGGACATTAACAGTCCTTAACGTCTGTTTCGTTTTAGACAAGAAAACACGCAAGAAAGAGTTTAGGGAAATTGAATCCTGTCTATCTGTTGTACGATATTTAGTAAATTATATTGTATTTTTAAAAAATTATATTTCTGCTGCCTTTTTGAGGTCCTATATTCCTTGTGAAAGGCTTCTTGAAGTAATTTATTAAAATGCTAATATCTAAAGTTAGATTAATTAGAGGCATATTGTAATGGAAATAGGCCATATATCTTTGTTTATTTTAGTGTAGCTACCCTGTCCACATTTTTCAAACAGTGTTTAAAAGGTCTTTTCATTTGATGGTTGAGGGGTGCCTGAGTGGCTCAGTGGATTGGGCATCTGACTCTTGGTTTCAGCTCAGGTCATGATCTCAGGGTCGTGAGACCAAGCCCCACATCATACTCTGCACTCAGTGGGGAATCTGCTTGTGGACTCTCCCTCTGCTTCTGCCCCTCCCCCTGCTCGTGCTCTCCCTCTCTCTCAAACAAAAAACAAAAAAAAACCTTTACGAAAAAGTAAAGTTGTTCACAATCTAGTGAGAAAGCATGTAGAAATAGACTACCATGAAAGAGTAGAAAAATTATTTTCATGGAATTATGTATTAGGAGTAGTGACTTAATTTGGAGTGAGATTTATTTATTTATTTATTTATAAAGAGCTTATATATTTATTTATTTGACAGAGGGAGACACAGAAAGAGAGGGAACACAAGCAGAGGGAATAGGAGAGGGAGCCCGATGTGGGGCTCAATCCCAGGACCCTGGGATCACGACCGGAGCCGAAGGTAGAAACTTAACAACTGAGCTACCCAGGTGTCCCTGGAGTGATATTTAAACAGTCTTAGAAGACGAATTCGAGTTAGTAAGGGTAGATCCACTGTTGTAAGCCCATGGAAGAGCATGTACATGAGACAGAGGTGTAAGTGGACCCAGTATGTATGGGGACAGTACAGGAGTGGTGGGAGAGAATATGAAATGGGACAACTGGGGCCAGATCGTAATTGCCATGCCAAGGAGTTTGGGTTTCATCCTATTTTTCATGGGGAAAGCCATTCAAAGGTTTTCAAGTGGGGGCACGGCATGATCTGTAGTCTTGGATAGTTGCTCTAGCTGCAAAAGGCAGTGATAGAAAAATGGGAAGTGAGTCAGGAGGCCTAGGCAGGCAACGACCAGGACCCAAAAGTGACTGTAAAGATGTAAAGGAAGGATGGATTTAAGAGATCGAAGATAAATGGACGTCATTGTGTGTAGAGGGTGAGGTACTCTTTATTTTTTTAAGATTTTATTTATTTATTTGACACAGACAGATCACAAGTAGGCAGAGAGGCAGGCAGAGAGAGGGGGAAGCAGGCTTCCCGCTGAGCAGAGAGCCCGATGCGGGGCTTGATCCCAGGACCCTGAGATCATGACCTGAGCTAAAGGCAGACGCTTAACCCACTGAGCCACCCAAGTGCCCCATGAGGTACTCTGTGGGTATTTGATGGAATCATGGCACTCTGTTAAGATAAGAAATTGAGAAGGAGGAATAGATCGGAGGAGAAAGAGATGAATTTTGAACACGTTGAATCTGAGGTGGAAATACTCAAAGAGCAGTGGGAACCATGAAGTCTGGAGTTAAGGAAAGAGGCAGCCAACAGGCCGCTGGACAGTGAGCGGGAGCTGCTGACATGTTGCTTTCCTCACTTTCCTAGCCCAACAGGGCCCCACAGCCCCGGGGGCTGAGTGAAAAGACGTGGACAAGACAACCCAGCTGCCGCTCCAAGTGGTGACTCTATCAGGTAAACGTTGGTGGGTTGTTTTCTGTTTTAGCTCTTATGTGCCCTACATCTCTGAGTAACAATCCTAGTCCTTCATAAATTTTAATGCCCCCTTTTAAACTTATAAATGTCCTATCATTTTGGTTTTCGGGCGATAACACTGGTGCTGTAGGCAGGAGTCAGAGGTTCTAAGTGCTGGTGGCGCTGCTGGCCATGACATGATGCCCAAGCCGACTTCTTCCCTTCTAGGGCCATTTCTTCATCTGCTCAACTCAGGAGGTTTTCCCAGCTCAATAGTGTTCATTTTAGGATGCCCACTAGAATCACCTGGAAGGCTTTTAATTTTAAAGACTAAAATTAAAAATTTTTAAATCTAAAAAAATTTAATCTAAAAAATTTAAAAATCTAAAAAATATTTTATTTATTTATTTGTCAGAGACAGAGCACAAGCAGGGGCAGCGACAGGCAGAGGGAGAAGCAGGCTCCCCGCTGAGCAAGGAGCCAGTGTGGGGTTCAATCCCAGGACCCCGGGATCATGACCTGAGCTGAAGGCAGACGTTTACCCGACTGAGCCACCTAGGTGTCCTAATTTGATAATTTTTGACGTCTGTACACACCCATCATGATCAAGAGACTGTATACTTAGAAAGATGTTATAAGATAGGATGTCCAGGCAAATGAGATTAGATGGCGTGGGGGATGCACTCAGGCTTCAGCGTCCGTTTGTTTTGTTGTGTTTTAAGTTCCCAGGTAATTCTCCCTTGAACTAAGAGATCACGATTCAGGACTGGTTTTTGAGAAGCCTGAGAGGAGAGGCAAAAATCTCTATTTTATGACCAGGAAAATACATGCAGAAAAACAAAAACAAAAAACCACTAACCATACGCTGAGAGCAAGTTTCTGGCAAAGCCAGAACTAGTACCGAAGGCATCTCTCCTCTTGGTCCTTCTATGTCCCTTAGTGAGTACATTTATGCAGTCACTTAGAAGAGGTCAGTGTCCTTGGGATGCCTAGGTGGTGCAGTCGGTTGGGCTTTTGACTCTTGGTTTTGGCTTGGGTCATGGTCTAGGGGTCATGGGATGGAGAGGTGTTGGGCTCTATGCTGGACATGGGGTCTGCTTAAGATTCTCTCTCTGTCTCCCTCTGTCCCTCCTGCCTGTGCTCTCTCTCTTTCTCTCTCTCACACACACACACACACATACTCTCTCTCTCTCTCTTTAAATAAATCTTAAAAGAGAGAGAGAGAGGTCAGTGTCCTTATCAGGATTTCTTCAGGGACAGTGTAGTTGGTATTCTTACTGAAGCAGAGTAGCAATGAAATTTGAGTGTTAAACCAAAGCTGAAGGGTGCCTAGGTGGCTCAGTGGGTTAAGCCTCTGCCTTCGGCTCAGGTCATGATCTCAGCGTCCTGGGATCGAGCCCCGAGTCGGGCTCTCTGCTCAGCAGGGAGCCTGCTCCCCCCGTCCCCGCCTGTCTCTCTGCCTGCTTGTGATCTGTCAAATGGATACATAAAATCTTTAAAAAATAAAAAAATAATAAATAAATAAACCAAAGCTGAAAAGGTGCACCTGAGGTTTGTCACATCTTAGAATCAAACTTTTTATCACTTTGAAAAAAAGGAGATTTAATCACTAAAAATTGCAGCAGGAAAATACACAAAAACAAAGGGAAGAATATTTAATCACAGAGCAGAGGTAAATACCGTCAATATTTTCGTACATAGCCATCCTATGTTTTGCATATATACTTTAAAATTTTTCTATCAGAACTGAAGTCATCCTCTACCCCCTCCTTGTAACCAGCTTGTTTCATAATATTTTCCTGTGTCATTAATTACATCAACTACAAAAATTGCAACAGGAAAGAAATAATAAAACCTTGTCTTATGGGTGGCATGGTGGCTTCCCCAAAATTCATATGTTGAAGTCCTAACTCCCAGAACCTCCAAATATGACCTCATTTGGAAATAGAGTCATTGCAGGTATAGTTAATTGAGGCCATACTGGAGAAAGCTGGGCCTCTAATCCAGTGTGACTGGTGTCCTTATAAAAAGAGGATATTTGGGCATAGGCATGCACAGGGGAGAACACCATGTGAAGAGGAAGGCAGAAACTGGTATGATGCAGTAGGAGCCAAGGAATGCCAAAGATTGTCAGCCAAGTCCCATATGCTAGGAAGGAGGCAGAGAACAGATTCCTCCCTCACGACTCTCAGAAGGAACCACTTCTGCCCACACTTTGGTCTCGGACTTCTCCAGAACAGTGAGATGATACTGTTGTTGAAGCCACCCCATGTGTGTTATTTTCCTGTAGCAGCCCTAGGAAACTAGCATGCCTGGTAAGTTTTCTCTTTACTGATCCTGCTATCTCTCTGTGGAGACAACTTCGATGCTGTGTTTGCTGGCTTGCTGGAACAAGGGCCAGGAAACATTTTAGGGCGTGAGAGATTTGTTGGGAGGTCTTTTGTCAGGTTGCATCGGTAATGTTTGGAAAGCGCGTAGTGTAGTGAATAAGTCGGTACTGCTTGGACTCAAACCCAGTACTACCACTGACTAGTTCTGTTACTTTGAGGAGGATATTCGATTTCTTTGTGCCTCAGTTTCCTTATCTGTAAAATGTGTAGAAGAGTACTATCTCCTCTAAAGGGTCGTGAGGATGAAAGGAAAGGCACATTGAGCAGCTTAGAATAGTGCCAGGAACATAGTAAACATTCAGTACATTTCTCAATATTATTATTATTTTTTAAAGATTTTATTTATTTATTTGACAGAGAGAGAGATCACAAGTAGGCAGAGAGGCAGGCAGAGAGAGAGGGGGAAGCAGGCTCCCCACTGAACAGAGAGCCCGATGCGGGGCTCGATCCCAAGGCCCTGGGATCATGACCTGAGCTGAAGGCAGAGGCTTAACCCACTGAGCTATCCAGGCGCCCCCATTTCTCAATATTATTACTAAGATGGTCTACAGTACGCAAATATCATTAGGAACCAACCATGAAAGAAAAGCAATCTTTTTTGCAGGTTGTGTGTATGTGTGAAAAACAACTTTTAACTCATTTGGTCTTAAAATTGGGACTAGGAAACACTTAAAAATATTTGAAGCAACAGAAACGTGAAGTAGTTTAAGCAAAAGGAGTTCATTATAGAAATTTAGAGCAGAAATTCACCTCTTCCTTGTCTCACCCCTGAGACCTCACTCTTTCCCTAAACTTTCTCTTCTGCACAGTCCACATTGTGGAAAAATAGTTGCCGGTACACTCCTCCTTTTAAGAGATCAACCCATGATCAGATTGAACTCATAGTCCCAATACCAAATTCTGAAGCCCGGGCCGCCACTTCCCTGCTGGTCCCCTCACTGGGGTCAGGGGGTGGGAGGGGGTTCACATAGCACCTGGGAAGCTGCTGGGATCCCCGCGCTGAGCCCCTGCGGCTGGCGGGGGTGGGGGTGGTCGGTGGGGGGCAGTCACAAAGCAGAGAGGCCAGGTGCTGCATGGACACTGACAGACATGCTGTAATCTCAAAGTTTGGCCAGGTAAAGAGTAGCGTTCTTAAGGAATGCAAGAACATGAAAAGACAAAGGAAGCTGAAAGGGAGGGAGAGGACTTGCCTCTTAGCGCCACACTCAGCTCTGAGAAGCAACAGACACTGCCCAAACAGCAGGGGCTGCGTCTTGGCAGGAGCTGGTTGGCCCCGCCAAGGGCAAGAATAAAAAGCTCAAGTCTTTTGGATCTTGGAAAAAGAGCCTGTGCTTCTTGCCTCAAGCTTCTGTTCCCTGTTTAAGAGAGAGAGTCAAGGAGGGTGAGGTTGGTAATTCAAAGGAAAGCCAGTTCAGTGATCTGCCCCCAAGTTTAATTTTAGTTGCTTTTGGGGTGCTGCATAAAGGGAGGGTCAGTCTGGAGGGGAGTTTGGTGATGTGGTAAACTGAGGAAATATTTTAGGGAAAGGACAGCATCCTAGTCAGATGGGGCTATGACAACAAAATCCCATGAACAGACAGGGTAGCTTACGAACGACAGAAATGTATTTCTCACAGCTGTGGAGACTGGCAGTCTGAGATCAGGGCACCAGCAGGCCTGTGGTGAGGGCCCCTCTTCCGATGGCTGACTTCAGACTTGGACCCCAGCAAGGCCGAGAGCATAGCGATGATGCGTGCTCTCCCCTGACTCTGAAGGTCACTAACCCCCTCACTAAGGCCCCACCCTTGCAAGGCCATCTAATCCTACTTACCTCCAGAAGGTTCCGCCTCCTGATACTGTCACATGGGGGAGGGGGTTAGGGTCACAACCTATGAATTTTGGTAGAAATCATTCCGTCCATAACAGACAGCAAGGGAATTTTTGTTCAAAGCCGCTACTGCTTCAACCAAATGAAATCACTCCTGGTTCTCATTGGGTGGAGCTACAGGGTTTTGTTGTTGTTGTTGTTTTAATTTTATTTGAGTGAGAGAGCACGTGTGCACGTGTGAGAGAGAGAGAGAGAGAGAGAGCACAAGTAGGGTGAGGGGCAGAGAGAGAAGCAGACTCCCTCCTAACAGGGAGACCGACGCAGGGACTCCATCCCGGGACTCCGATCATGACCTGAGCCAAAGGCAGACACTTAACCAACTGAGCCCCCCAGGCGCCCCGGGCTACAGGTTGTGATGGAGAAAAGGAGCTCTTGTAGGAAGATGGAGCCAGGCATCTGCCCAGAGGGGGCTCAAGAGGACCTGCTGTATCCTCAGGACCGGTCCTACTTACCCAAACCTGGATGTGTCCTCACATGGCCCAAGCTGTTGTGGCCTGCCCTCTTTTGGGACCCCATGAGGAGTTTGGGGCTCTTCCCCACAGAGGCCCCTCCCGGGAGGAAGCACAGGACCAGCTAAGTGACAAGAGCACCCCCAGGCCCTGCCCATGGGGCCTCTCTCGCTCAGAGTCTTATTGGTAGCCTCTGGTGGAAAATTATGACTGAGCCTTTCTTATCTCTTTCCATCAGATCATGACTAACAGTAAGAACAAAATTTAAGAGCCTTTAGCGTAGATAATGAATCAAGAGCTCACCCTCCTCACTTGGACCGTTCATTCGTGTCCCTGCATCTGCTGAGCACCTCCTCCACGGTCCACAGCCTGGAGGACGCCGTCCTAGGTCGGAGCACCTGCGGTGGGCTTTACCTGCACAACCTCGTGTATTTATCACAACATCTTGATGGTTTTCATTTTTTTAAATATTTTATTTATTTATTTGACAGAGAGAGAGAGAGAGAGAGCGAGAGAACAAGCATAAGCAGGGAGAGCAGCTCATAGAGAGAGAGAGGGGAGCAGGCTCCTGCTGAGCAAGAAGCCTGACCCGGGGTTCGATCCCAGGACCCTAGGATCATGACCCCAGCTGAAGGCAGATGCCTAAAGACTGAGCCACCCCGGCACCCCATGATGGCTTTTCTTTCCCATAGGCAAGAAAAATGGATGTTTTCAGCAGATAAGTGACGTGTTCAAGTCACCCAGCTGTAAGTGTCCGAATTCAGGTTTGAACCCAGATCTCTAACTCAAAAGCTTGGTCACTATCCATTCAAGGGGGGATAAGACGTGTCCACAGATCACCAGGTGGGCGCTCCTCAAGAGGCAGACGTGAGCGGTGGCAGAGGCTGGCTTGCCTGGAGAGACTGGAGACACAGGTAGATGTTTTATTTTTCAGGCTTGGGACACATAATTCCCTGTCCCAAAGGCTAAGTCAGGGCCTGGACGAGCTCCTCTCTGCTTCCCTCCCCACCTCTGTGAACTAATCCCTCTTAGTCGGCCTATTAATTATAACCACCAATAACTACACAGTCCCTGGCCCATGTCTGGCTTGCCAGAGAAAACACAGGATGCCCAGTGAAATTTGAATTTCAGATAAATGAATCATTTTTTGGTTTAAGTATGCCCCTCCAATGTTGCCTGAGATAATAATTATGTAGAAGAATTATTTGGCACAATGGGGCGCCTGGGTGGCTCATTGGGTTAAACCTCTGCCTTCGGCTCAGGTCGTGATCTCAGGGTCCTAGGATTGAGCCCCGCATCGCAACTCAAAGCATGGACAGGTAAAAACCTCTTTCACTTTGCACACTGGAAAGAAGCGGACGTTTTTGGTTACTTGATTCTTTCCTCCGTTAGAGTTCTTGGTCTCTCTCCTCTCCTCTCCTCTGTTCAGATACATACTAAGGACCTACCATGGGCACCACATTATCAGGCAAGCAGAGCCAAAAAAATAACTTTGCCCTTGGGCATCTCCTGGCCCTGCAAGGAAGCCAAGACCCATCTAAATACCTGTAACAAACATGTGGCAGAAAATGATATCGCCTGAGGAAAGTGCAGAGCGAATGCTGTGGGACTTCAGAGGAAGAAGAGGGCATTTGGGGGGGAAGCGAGTGGTTCAATCCTGGCAACCTCACGGAAGAGGTGTCATCTGAGCAAAGGACATTATTCAAAGGATAAATACTGTTTAAACGTCTTTCAATTTGCTAAACATTAAATCATTGAACACTGATTAATAGCAGTTCATCAATTTGTCAAATGATCAGCTCACTAAAACCTTGTTTCTTTTTTTTTTTTTTAAGATTTTATTTATTTATTTGACAGAGAGAGATCACAAGTAGGCAGAGTGGCAGGCAGAGAGAGGGGGGAAGCAGGCTCCCTGCTGAACAGAGAGCCTGATGCGGGGCTCGATCCCAGAACCCTGAGATCATGACCTGAGCCGAAGTCAGAGGTTTAACCACTGAGCCACCCAGGCGCCCCAAACCTTGTTTCTTTTAAGTATTTGTAGAATCTATAGCAATTTGGGTTTTTTTCACCCAGACTTCCAAATAATAAGTTCATTCCTTTTTTTTTTTTTAATCTCTGGTGATATTCACGACCCAAATGTCAGAAATAGTATAAGGTTTATTTCTCTTTTCCATCCAATTTTAAATCTATTTTCCCGGGGCACTTGGGTGGCTCAGTCAGTTAAGTGTCTGCCTTCAGCTCAGGTCATGATCCCAGCATCCTTCAATCGAGCCCCATGTTGGGCTCCTTGCTCAGGGGGGAAGCCTGCTTCTTCCTCTCTTTCTGCCTGACGCTCCCCCTGCTTGTCTGTGCTCTATCTTTCTCTGTCAAATAAATAAATAAAATCTTAAAAAAATATCAATTTCTCTGCCTCCCTGGGCTTCTGTGACTGCACTGACTTGATTCCAATTTGTACCCCCTGCTCCTGACCCATGCTTGAAGTTTTCTCTGCTTTGTGACTATTCCTTTGAAATTTTGACATCTTTGAAATAAACAGAAGAGTAAAGAGAATAACAACAAACACCCTTGTGCCCCCCCATGCAGCTTTAATAAATATTAACATTTTTGCCATATTTGCTCCAGATAATTTTTTCCCAGACAGAGAAAACTATAGATACAGTTGAAGCTCCTATATGCCCTTGCCTGTGATTTGATTCTTTTCCTTTCCCTTCCCCTCCAGATTCTGACAGTTGTCATTCCCATGTTTGTTTTTATACTTTCTACATATGCATGATTCCATAAAGAATGTTTATAGTTTTGCATATTTACCAACTATGAGTATATAATACCGCTTACGTACTTTTATAACGTTATGTCCTGTGGCTTAACCAAACTTGATCGTAGAACTGTTAATTCATTGTAAATTACTGTATGGTATTCCATTTACAAATATACTCCAATATGTTTATTCTTCTGTTGATGACCATTCGGGTTATTTCCTACTTTTTATTATTACAAACAAAACTGGGATGTATTCTGTACAAATGCTATCCTCTCTCTAGAATGTTTTGTTAGAAATGGCCCTCTTGGGTTATAGTTTATAACCCAGCTTTACCTTTGCTGGACATTGCCTAATTGTTTATCAATTATTTAGACCAATTACTCTTCTGAGCAATACTTCTATTTATCAAGCCAGGTGCAAGGGCAAAACCCACAGATAATAACCGATATAAGCACGTTTCAACCTGCGGGAGTAACGGGATGTATGTGGAACCCCAGATTCTGACCACTTCATGGGCAACTGTACTCAAGCCAGGCACAGTTGGACATAACATGCCCTGTGTGCCAGAGAAAGACTCTAGAAAGACTCCAGAAAGACTCTAGCAGAATTCCTGTTGCCACACACGTTTATAAAGGAGTGTGGAGGAATCAGGATTGCCTGACTAAACTGGCTTTGTGATTAAGGGGTCAGCCTTTCTGGCATGAGAAATGTGTTAGAAACAGCCCAGTAATTCAGAGAATTTATACAGTAGATGCTTTGCAGTGCTCCATGAAGAGTCAGTTTATTGCTAGGCCATCTGAGAGAGGGTCACCATGGTTATTCAGGTGAAAAGTTGATTTATCTCTCTGCATTTCACCTTGGCCCCGTGAGCTTATTAAATATAGGCTTTCTAACCCAGGGTGTGTATTCATTGACAACATTGTGATGAGTTTGCATCATAGACTGTGAAAGGTATTTTTATAAAAGGTATTTTAAGGCTTTTTGTTCTTTCTGTATACAAACGGAGAGTGTTTAAACAAATTTAATATAGGTCTTTAATCTACATAGAACTTATTTTTATTATGGAGAAAGTCAAAGTTTCCTTATTTAGAACAAAGCGATTGGACACCTGGGTGGCTCAGTTGTTAAGCATCTGCCTTCGGCTCAGGACATGATCCCAGAGTCCCGGGACTGAGCACCTGCATCGGGCTCCCTGCCTGTCAGGAAGCCTGCTTCTGCCTCTCCCCCTCCCCCTGCTTGCATTCCCTCTTTTGCTGTGTTGCTCTGAGTCAAACAAATAAATAAAATCTTTTAAAAAAATAAAATGATGTGATTAATATGTAATGCTGCTTATTGAATGGTTCACATGCTTTCTCCCACTGACTTGCAATACCCCTTCTGTGCTTACCAATTTTTCCATATATATTATCTGTTCTATTTCTTTGTCTCTTGTGTTTCTTTGGTCTATTTATCTACGCATAGGCTAAATCATCTACTCTTAGTTATTCTTACTTTATAATGTGGGGCTCGATGCGGGGCTTAATCCCAGGATTCCAGGATCATGACCTGAGCTGAAGGCAGATGCCTAATGACTGAGCTACCCAGGCGCCCCTCTTATGATCATTTAAAAAAAAGCAGTTCCCTCAAACTTGTAATTTTTAAAAATTGTTTTGATTATTCTTAGCCCTTTTGCTCTTCCATATGAATGTTAGACCTAGCTTGCCAAGTTACCTTAAAGTTTTGTTATGATTTGTATTAAAAGTGGAAAACAGAAAGACACCTGGGTGGTTCAGTCGATTAAGTGTCGGACTCTTGATCTCAGCCCAGGTCTGGATCTCCGGGTCAGTTCAAGCCCTGCATTGTGTTCCATGCTGAGTATGGAGCCTACTTAAAATAAATAAATAAATGAATAAATAGGAGCACCTGGGTGGCTCAGTCAGTTAAGCATCTGCCTTCTGCTCAGGTCATGATCTCAGGGTCCAGGAATCTAGCCTGTGTTGGACTCCCTGCTCAGTGGAGAATCTACTTCTCCCCCTCCTTCTGCCTGCTGCTCCCCCACTTGTGCTCTCTCTCTCTGTGTCAAATAAATAAATAAAATCTTTTAAAAATAAATAATAAATAAATATAGAAAATATACACCAATATACATATTGAATTAATAGCTTTGGGAAGAACTGTTATGTTTATGATAAAGTGTATTCTCATCCATGATCATGGTATATCTTACCATCTTTTATATCTTTCAATATTATCTTTGAGGATATAATAATTAGATTAGGTTGCCCACTTAGGTTTGGAACTGAGGGAAAAAACAGTAGAACCCAGGAGGGTACGCAGGAGTAGTACCCAGAATAATACCTTTAATGCTGAAAGAGACCAGGTTGGAAGATGTGGATTTAGGTTAGATGACCAAGTGCTTAGTAGATCAAGCCAACAAATATAAGTAGGCACTCAAAAGATGTATGCAAATAATCTAATAGATATAGTTATATATAGGACACTGTCAGCAGTTTGCTCCCCAAGAAGAAAAACAGAACTGAGCTTGGCATGCCCAGATTATTCTTCCTAAACTACTATTTAATGTCACTGTGTCCTCTAAGGAGCAGAATGAGTAATGGGGCAGAGTGATGGAGCACCCCACCAGTACAGATCCTTTCAAATGGATAAAAATCTTACAAGTAGGAAAGAAGTATTCTTTCTTAGAGGTATCTAAGGTGTCTGATTTCTTTAAATTAAAATAGAATTTGTTTCACATTACATTTTCTCATTGGTTATTAACAGCATATAGGAATTCTACCAGTTTATCTATGGTGACCCCTTTTTAAGCAACATTAGAACAATCTTATGGGATATGCACTGTTAGTATTCCTCTTCTAGATAGGGAAAACAGAGTCAATGAAGAGTTTAAGTAGCTTGCTCAAGGTCACAAACCTAGAAAGTAGGAGAGACTGGCTCTGGCCTAGGCAGTCTGATTCCAGAGTCATCACACTAACTCCCCAAACTTCTTTCACACTAATGCGTGGTCATCATATGGATGACCCATCACATATTTACCCTATTATTACCTATAATCACTTATTACCCTATTGATGGTCATTTATGTTATTCTCTGTCTTCCCTTATTACAGATATGCTGTAATAAACAATCTTGTACATTGGATAGATTTTTGGCATAACAAGATGTCCTAGGTTCATCTTGCACCTTTCCTGTTCCAGACCAGGAGTCAATTGTTTTAGCAAGAAGCCCTGGTTTCTTTTAGTAGGCAATGGTATTTAGAAAATAAAATCTGAGCATTTGACAATTACCTTTTCGTAAGGCTCTCTTAATGCTTTAAGTGTCTAGAAAATGTCTTCATTTTGCCTCATTTTTTTTTTAAAGATTTTATGTATTTAGGGACGCCTGGGTGGCTCAGTGGGTTAAGCCTCTGCCTTCGACCCAAGTCATGATCTCAGGGTCCTGGGATCGAGCCCTGCATCAGGCTCTCTGCTCAGCAGGGAACCTGCTTCCCCTGCCCCCTGCCTGCCTCTCTGCCTACTTGTGATCTCTGTCTGTCAAATAAATACATAAAATCTTTTAAAAAAATTTTTATGTATTTATTTGAGAGAGAGCAAGTGAGAGAGAGAGCACAAACAAGGGGAGGGGCAGAGGAAGAGGGAGACACAGACTCCCCACTGAGCAAGGAGACCATGAGGCTTGATCCCAGGACCCCAGGACCCTGGGATCATGTCCTGAGCCAAAGGCAGACACTGAAACAACTGAGCCACCCAGGTGCCCTGCCCTCACTCTTGAATAGGTTTGACTAGTGAAACAAATTCTAAGTTAACCATTCCTTTTCCTTAGCACTTTGAAAATATTACCCTATTATCTTCTGTCATGAATAGTTGATAATAAGAAGTCTGCTGTCAGTCTTATCACCTCTCTGTAGTTAATCTTTTTTTCTCTGATAGCTATTAAGATATTTTCTTTCTTTTTTTTTTTAAGATTTTATTTATTTATTTGTCAGAGAGAGAGAGGGAGAATGAGCGAGCACAGGCAGACAGAGTGGCAGGCAGAGGCAGAGGGAGAAGCAGGCTCCCCTCCGAGCAAGGAGCCGGATGTGGGACTCGATCCCAGGATGCTGGGATCATGACCTGAGCCGAAGGCAGCCGCCCAACCAACTGAGCCACCCAGGTGTCCCAGATATTTTCTTTTTCTTTTTTTTTTTTTAAAGATTTTTAAATTTATTTAATAGATAGAGAGAGATCACAAGTAGGCAGAGAGGCAGGAAGAGAGAGAGGAGGAAGCAGGCTCCCTGCTGAGCAGAGGGCCCGATGCGGGGCTCGATCACAGGACCCTGGGATCATGACCTGAGCGGAAGGCAGAGGCTTAACCCACTGAGCCACCCAGGTGCCCCCAGATATTTTCTTTATACTTATTATTTCACCATTCCACCTCAGTGTGCCCAGATATAAATTTGTTTTTATTTATCTTGCTTAGAAGTCAGCATGTGCTTTAAAAAAAAAAAAAAAAAAGAGGCTAGTTGGCACACAATATTATGTTAGTTTAAGCGCAAAACATGGTGATTCGATGGGTTTATATATTATGCAATTTCACCACAAGTGTAGCTTGCTCAGTGGGGAGGCTGCCTCTCCCTCTCCCACTCCTCTTGCTTGTGTTCTCTCACTCTCTCTGACAAATAAATAAATAAAATCTTTAAAAAAAAAAAGAAGAAGAAGAAGAAGAAGAAGCACAGTCTGTGGAAGGAAGAACTGTGGGAGGAAAGGCTGAAAAGGTAGGTCCATGTCAGTCTGTGGACTTTGGAATAAGAGGTGAGAAAAGCATAGCTAAAGATTTTCAACATTATTCTCTTAGTTACGTATGTAGTCTCTGAAGACTCCCCCCACATACACACAATAAACACTGTGCTTTAGGAAGGTTAATATATTTCAGAAAGGCCAGAGGTAGAAGATGGATAGTTTAAGCCCCATCAAAATCCTTTTGTCTCGGGGTGTGGGGGGGGAGGGAGGGGCGGATCTCTCCTTATCCTGCCTTCTTTTAACAGGCCTATATGCTTATTACAAGCCCAGACCTTTCAGACAGTTTCCGCATTAGTGTGTTTCTGTATTTAAAATACTGTGTTTTACTGCCTACTCCTTGGAGTACTTTAAATGCCCCTGATGAGGAAAGAGTCCACGCTCAGAAGGCATCCCTTTTCTCGGAGTCCAGCAGGGTTCTCCCAGCAGGGGGCAGCAGTGGTATACTTCAGGTGCAAGTGGGAGGGTGAGGTGCTGTGAGGGGCCCTGAGGGGAGGAGCTTGTAGGAGGAAACCCATAGAGTGGAAAAAATTAACTAGTTCCTCAGTTCCACTTCAGAGCCAAACACACACCCTGTGGTGGGTTAAGCCACAAACACCGTGTTTTCTGTAAAGCTGATGGTGTTTTTCTTCTAGAAGGAGGAGGATGCTCTCAATAGTTCTGAGGACCTTTTTGCTCTTTGTTTTTCCTTATTCTTTATCTTCTGCTTTTGCCCATGAAAGTTCTAGTTCCTCCAGCTTTCTTTCTCCTGTTCTTTCATTTCCTCCATTTTCCCACTGCCATGATTATTAACCAATCTACAGAATCTCCTTATTGACACCCAGTCACTGTGGGAGCAGAGAGGCACTGAGAAGGAGGACAAAGTGGGGTGTTCCTCTAGCTCTTCACTTTGCCCCCAGAAGGATCACATTTCTCTTCAAGACTTCGGTCGCCTCTGGCAATCTATCTCTTACACACCTTCCATCACTTGCTGGATCCCCTGCCGAGACAGGAGGAGAGTGTGGGCACCCACCTACAGTCCGGATTGTAGCTTGGTCTGCTCCAACATGCCATGTGGGGAAGGCATCCTGGGGAACTGAACATGTGGGGTTGGGTGAGGGATAGTTTGGTGGAGATTCCAAAAGAATGTGACCCTAGTACCTTCTCACTGCTTTGCCCCCCAAATCCACTGTGCCAGTGCCTTCTACAGTCTCTCTACCCTGGTATGTTCCAGTAGAGGCAGTGTGGGGAGGAGAAAGGACATGGGAGTTTAATACCTTGGGCCTGGTGGGGCTTGGCTGAAAACCACATGCTGATTTTCCTGCTGTGTGGTTTTGGCCAATCACTTACCTTCAAGCCTTCGTTCTCTCCTCTGCCCGTGGAAGTTAACAGTGCTCTCCGTGACCACCTCACAGAACTGAGATAGTCACCTAAGATAATGATATGGTAAGGTTTCACTAACAATAGAAGTCTTCCAAAACATCATTTGTCATGACTATTTCTTCCTCAGGAGTTCTTTGGCTCCTGTTTCATGGGCACGGAATGAAGTATTGGGACAAATTGGATTCTTGAATGTTCCAGGGCTTTCGAGAAGCAAGACAGGACAGAACAGAGTGGGACTATTTCTAGGGACTTGGCTTCTAACCTTCTGTGAGAGGAGGGTTTCTCTCAGGACCTGAGCCAGAGGCAGATGCTTGACCAACCGAGTCACTCAGGTGTCCCCATTCTTGAAATACAGTGTTTGCCAAGTTCAAAACAAACCTTGCAGCAATAATTTGGCTTGCATCTTCTCTCCTAACTCTCCCTCCTTGGGGGACCGAGCAGGGTGGGAATAGGAACTAGAGAGACTGAACTCCAGTTTCTGCTCAAGGACAGGCCCCATGATGGCTTAACTTGGGGCTCCCCTCCCTTTCCTTATCAAATGAAATCAGCCACTGAAGGAAACTGGCTTCTCCAGATGGGGAGAGACAGGAAGCAGCACTATGAGGCAGGGTCCAGGAGGGAAGCCAGAGAAATAGCTCAAGGCCCAGCTCTGGCCCCTCCTATCCTACAGCTCTGTCTTGTTCCGATGCCTCTGGCCTCACACACCCCTTTCCCTGGATCCTGGCCTATGAGGCTGAAAGGGTGTAGAAGTCAAGGCCAACGCTCTCAAGTCTTCCAGCCTGTGCCTGATACTTCCAGAGATGGGAGTTTGACTGCTTCACCAAGAAATCAGCTTTGTTTTGCTTTTTCTCCAGCTGAAATCTGCTTTTCTCAGTCCTTCTTGCCATCTCTACATGGGACAGCCCTTCAGATGTCTTGGTCCTCAGGCTGACTGCTCACACCCTGGGAAGATCCTGCTAAGAGCATGAGTTTCTCAGAAACTTGCAAACCCAAAGGGAGTCAGGACAGGAACCTAAGTGGGAAGGAAATGCTGAGAACAATGCCCTTAGTGAGGTCTTTCCTGGCCTGGGAGCCTGGGGCTTACCCCGATGTTTACTATAACCTTGACAAATTCCCTTTTCCTCCTCCTGTGTCCCTAGTGTCTTCTGGGAATATTTTTTTTCCCCATTCAGCTCACTTTATTAATTTTTGTTAACATATTTAAAAGTATATTTAAAGACATCATGCCATTTTGCTCCTAAATACTTCCGTATATGTCTTTATAACATAAGAATATTTTCCAGGGACGGTTGGGTGGCTCAGTCAGTTAAGCGTCTGCCTTTGGCTCAGGTCATGATCCCAGGACTGAGATCTGGCTCCCTGCTCTGTGGGGAGTCTGATTCTCCTTCTCCCTCTCTCTCTGCCCCACCCCTGCATGCTGTCTCTCTCAAATAAATAAATAAAATCTTTAGGGGAAAAAAAAGAATATTTTCCAGCAGAGCTGAAATCAAAATATAATGCCTAGCAAAATTAAATACAATTACTTAATATTTAATCTATATTTAAAATCAGACCAATGCTGGGGCCACTTCATCTTGCCCTGCTCTTGGGAGGCTATACAGCCCTGAGCCAACCTACTTGGCCAGTCATTGCTTCTTTCCTCAGCAGACTATCCCTTTATGACCCAGACTGATGTCCTTGAGACTTTGGGTCCCTCAGCTGGGTGCTCCCAGTCACATGGCCCAAGGGCCAAAGTTTCTGCCAGGCTGACCACCACGCCATATAGTTGTGCTGGGTTACTGCAAAGGGGAGGAGGAAAGGCTAAACCTCCTCTTTTACTGGGAGGCTGTGTCTGGCTGGAGTGGCATTCCTTCTAACTCACACAAAGACATTATTTTATTTTTACTTTTTTCTAAGACTTTATTTATTTATTTGGCAGAGAGACACAGTGAAAGAGGGAAAACAAGCAAGGGGAGTGGGAGAGGGAGAAGCAGGCTTACCCCTGAGCAGGGATCATGACCTGAGCCGAAAGCAAAGGCTTAATGACAGAGCCACCCAGATGCTCCCAGAGACATTGTTTCTTTCTTTTTCTTTTTTAAAAGATTTTATTTATTTATTTAACAGAGATCTAGAGAACACAAGTAGGCAGAGCCGCAGGCAGAGGAGAGGGAGAGGGAGAAGCAGGCTCCCTGCTGAGCAGGGAGCCCAATTCCGGCCTCCATTCCGGGACTCTGAGACCTGAGCGGAAGGCAGCTGCTTAACCAATGGAACCACCCAGGCATCCTTATACCAGATCTTTTTTTTTTTTCTTTTTTAAGATTTTATTTATTTGACAGAGAGAGAGATCACAAGTAGGCAGAGAGGCAGGCAGAGAGAGAGGGGGAAGCAGGCTCCCTGCTGAGCAGAGAGCCCGATGTGGGGCTCGATCCCAGGACCCTGAGATCATGACCTGAGCTGAAGGCAGAGGCTTAACCCACTGAGCCACCCGGGTGCCCTACCACATCTTCTTTATCCATTCAGCTGTCAGTGGACATCCAGTGTCTTTCTATAGTTTGGACATTCCTGCTATAAATACTGGAATGCAGATGCCCCTTCAAATCACTATTTTTGTATCCTTTGGTTAAATACCTAGCAGTGCAATTGCTGGGTCAATAGGGTAGTTCTGTTTTTAGCTTCACGGGGAAACTCCATGCTGTTTTCCAGATTGGCTGCACCAGCTTGCATTCCCACCAACAGTGCAAGAGGGTTCTCCTTTCTCCCCATCCTCGCCAACATCTGTTGTTTCCTGAATTGTTCATTTTAGCCATTCTGACTGGTGTGAGGTGGTATCTCATTGTGCTTTTGACTTGTGTCTCCCTGATGCTGAGTGATATTGAGCATTTTTTCATGTGTCTTTTGGTCCTTTGTGTGTTTTCTTTGGAGAAATGTCTGTTCATGTCTTCTGCTCATTTCTTGACTGGATTTTTTGGTTTTTTGAGTGTTGAGTTTGATAAGTTCTTTATAGATTTTGGATACTAGCCCTTTATCTGATATGTCATTTGTGAATATCTTCTCCATTCTGTAGGTTGGCTTTTAGCTTTGTTGAGTGTTTTCTCTGTTGCATACATTTATATTCTTACATTATGTTTGCAGGATTACCCTCCATCTGTTTCTCTCCCTCCTTCTTTCTGACTCACTGCTAGCAATACCCTCATAAATTCACCAAAAAATATAAACCACCTTTAATCTTTTATCCCATTCATAATGACTATCACTGACAGACACAAGCAATAGAAAATAAAACTGATAATTGCTTATAATGAAACAAAATTTTTTTAAAGATTTTATTTATTTGACAGAGAGAGATACAGTGAGAGAGGGAACACAAGCAAGGGGAGTGGGAGAGGGAGAAGCAGCCTTCCAGGGGAGCAGGGATCCTGATGTGGGGCTTGATCCCAGGACCCTGGGATCATGACCTGAGCCAAAAGCAGATGTTTAAGGACTGAGCCACCGAAGAATTCCTCAAATTTTTTAACAATTGAAAATAAAATTTTTAACAAAATTCGTAGGGGCACGTGGCTAACTCAGTTGGAAGAGCATGCAACTCTTGATCTTGGTATTGTGAGCTCGAGCCCCACATTGGGTGCAGAAGTTGCTAAAAATAAATAAATAAACTTTTTTAAAAAAGGAAAATTATACCCATAGTGGCCATTTAAACAACTCCTAAGAGTTGTTAAGACAGTTTCAGTTGCAAGGAACAGAAAGCTCAATTAAACTTAGCTAAAAAGGGGGAGAGCAGAGAGGGGACTTAATGGCTTCTACAACTGTAAAGCCCATAAATAACTCCTTCAAACGTAGTTTGTCAGCTTAGTTTCCATGCAAGCCTCCAGGTCCTGACCTACTCTGTGTGCTGGCTTAGCCCTCAGGTGAGGTTTCCTCATGGCAGCAAAATGGCTGCAGTGCTTCTAGGCTTCACGTCTTCATACCACATTAGGCAAGGAAGAGAAGGGAACTGCTTCTCTAGAAGCCCCCACAAAAGGCTTCTTAAAACCTGAATTAAGTCTTGTCTTATCTCCTGCCATAATAACATCCCATTGCTTCAGCCAGGGGTGGTGTTAGCTTCCCTCAGAGTTCCCAGATTGCCTGGTGGAGATATGGACAACAGTTGGGGTAGTCACCGGGAATAAGGAAATAGATGTGGTGGTGGGGGCAGGGGCAATCACAACGTCACCTAAAATGAGAGGAACTTTAGTAAAATTTGAGACCAACCTGACACAGATAAAGGAACCAAGCCATGAGACAAAATTTAAAAACTGAAATGAAGAAGCTTTGATCCTGGTAAAAAATCTTTCAGTTGACTAAAATTAAAACAGATAAAATGGAAATGTCTCAGTGTCATCGAAAGATGATCAAAGCATTAAAGTGACTTAGTGTTTGTTCCAGAAAACACATTCCTGATGGAAATTAATCAGTGTTGGCATAATTCATTTAAAGTGTTTGCATTGCAAACTTCGCTGGGGACGAGATAGCAAGGATCAAAATGTGTAGTCCTCTACGCTGACTCTTAGTGACCACTGCCCCTTTGAGGTGCCCATGAACCATCTCATTAACAATCCATTTTGGTTCTAGGAATCAGAATAAATACAATGGCTTGTGGTGTGTGGAACTGAATTTTCTCACTGTTTTGAACATTGTGATGAGTGCCTGCCTCCACAGTTGGACGATGCTTCCAGGGTAATTCATTTGCAAATCCCCCCCCCCACATTCTGGAAGATCATTTCTTCTGGCCGGATTCCTGGAATTCGTGTAGAGACGCTGGGGTTGTCTCTTGCCGCCTTTTCTCCCGCCTTGAGTTAACTTTTTCTCTGGGTGTTTCTGTTCTAAGAACATTCCCGCTGATAGAGAAAACAGAAGCAAAACACAAATTGAGGAGTTCTGCTTTCTCTTTGTCACCCACCAACATGACAGCATTGACCACAAACAGCGTATCCCTTTTTTGCTTTGAATATGACTTTACAGAGCACTTAATGGGCCTCTATTCATGTGAGGCTTTCACTTTCTCAAAAGTGTGTTGGGTATCCGTTCCATGTTCTATGTTCACCAGTGGGCATGCCCCTCTCTGTTCATCTTAGGCTGCCTTTCTCTTATAGTCAAACATATATGTACCTATATGGCTTCTTTAAGCTCCTTTCCCTTTTTTCACTGACTTGGGATCTGAGGGGTAAATTGACTATTCTTAAGAAGCTACTGAACTGGGGCGCCTGGGTAGCTCAGTGGGTTAAAGCCTCTGCCTTCGGCTCAGGTCATGATCCCAGGGTCCTGGGATCGAGCCCCGCGTCGTCGTGGTCGTCGGGCTCTCTGCTCAGCGGTGAGCCTGCTTCCTCCTCTCTCCCTGCCTGCCTCTCTGCATACCTGTGATCTCTATCTGTCAAATAAATAAATAAAATCTTAAAAAAAAAAAAAGAAGCTACTGAACTGTGGGTGCCTGGGTGGATCTATTGTTAAGCATCTGCCTTTGGCTTGGGTCATGATCCCAGGGTCCTGAGATGGAGCCCCGCATGGGGCTCCCTGCTTGGCAGGAAGCCTGCATCTCCCACCCCCTCTGCTTGTGTTCCCTCTCTCGCTGTGTCTCTCTGTCAAATAAATAAATAATCTTAAAAAAAAAAGAAAGAAAAGAAATTATCTTTCTAAAGTCTCAAGCCCTGTATTTTCTTTCAATTATGAAAATCGAGGGACCACATTTCCCAGTGCGCTGTCATTTTTCTCACCATCGCCAACTTCAAGAAGATGCAGTTGTCTTCTCGCAAGGTTCTGTCACTTCCACTCTGCCAGCCAATTCCTCCTTTTGGCCAAATTTAGGCTCAGAGTGGCAGTTCCCCTTAGTACTTCCTCTGCTCTCTGGAAGATGAAATTGTCAGCAGGCAATAATAATAGCTAAGGTCTATTGAACACTTGCTGTGTGAGAGGCGCCTTTCCTATGGGGAAGCTGAGGCCCAAAGAACACAGATGTCTGCTCAAGTTCATCCTCCTGCCGGCTGCTGAAGATGAGCATTCAAGCCAGAGTCTGACTCTGAAGCCCAAGTTCTGTCTCTGGTTAAAAGAGCTTGTCACACGGTCTGGTTCTAGCTGGACAGACATCCAGCCGGCCTGAGGATGGAAAGATCTCCCCCCTCTAGCCGCATCTCCCCACTTCGGGGCCATTTTTCTGATGTGCAGAGGCTGGTGATCTGATTTCTGGATCTCTTCTCCCCTTCCACATTCAGCCTTTGATCCCCATGACCTACAACTTGACACCATTTCCGTTCCTAACCTCCCAGGACGCCTTCATCCCCTCCTGGGACAAGTGGCGCAGGGAGGCTTTTCTTAAACACCTTTGCCTTCTCCTGCCGATGAACCATCTCGCACTCCTCACAGACACGGCTGGCAGAACGGAAACAGGGGCACACTTTTGGGGACCACTTGAGGTTAGCGATGGATTCCAAGTAGAATGGTTATTCCTTGTGGCTCCTTCTTGGAAGAAAGAATTCTGCTTTTTTTGTTTGTTTGTTTTTCTTTTTCTTCTAAAGTTATGTGAGTTTGGAGAGTGCTATACCTTTTGGGTTTCTTAAGTAACGCTGTTTCAATAAGCTGTTGCCCAAGCCTGCTTCCTTTTCCAGTCACCGGGAGTATATCTGACTTTACCCCACATAATAAAAAACCCAATCATCACCATCTGTATGATTGAAGATATATGATCCTAAGGTTGAAAGAAGGATCATTTCATTAAAATGATCTTAAATTCAGTATTGCCAACTTTAACCTAAAAATCACTATAAACTTAGAAAATGCCATTTTCTTGTCAATAACTTCAATTATAACAACTGATTATAATTACATAGAATTCTAATTTCAGAATAGCTTAAATAGTAATTATAACCCAAACTGCTATATTTCTACCACATAACCATAAGCTAATTCTCTCAGTTCTTGAAGATTTGAGCTGAGATGATTTCACCTGAAAAAATTATTCTTTCTTAATGTTTCCTCTAATATTTTTGGCATGTTTTAAATATTTCAGTTTTCTTATTATCAAGTTTTGGCTAACATTTCACTCTTGTTCTTTAATGTGTTTCCAGGCCCAACTCCTAAAATACACCCACCAAAAACACCATTTCAGAATATCAGACACAGCTGTCCCTGAAAAGAATCTTATCACTCACACAAGTCCTTCTATGGCGGTGGACTCTAGTTTTTGACTTGTGCCAGTTGAATTGTAGTCCTGGTTTCCTTGGGAGTCCAACAGTTTTGCTCATAACTGAATGTAATGTACTCTTATCCCTTTTTTCTTTGCTTTTCTTTTTTTTTAGAAAGAGAGAGAGAGAGAGAGAGAGAGAGATGGGTAGGAGGGGCGAGGGAGAGGGAGAGATTTTTTTTTTTTAAGATTTATGTATTTATTTGAGAGAGAGAGCAGGGGCGGTGGGGAGATGCAGAGGAAGAGAGGGTCCTAAGTAGACTCCGTAGTGAGCATAGAGCCTGATGTGGGACTTGATCTCACAACCCTGAGATCATGACCTAAGCCATCATAACCTGAGCTGAAATCAAGAGTCGGATTCCCAACTGACTAAGCCATCCAGGAGCCCCTAATGTGTTCTTATTCCAGCAAGAGTTGTTGCTGTCATGTCTTTCTGCTAATTCCAGGAAAAACCTTATATTTTACCTTTCTAAATTGCAATACCTTCTCCCTTCCCCTGCCTCTCCTCTTTCCCCCATCAACTTTTCCAACTTTAAGAAGTTTTTTTTTGTATTTTTCCCCCATTTGGAGGGATTCTTGACTGAAAGGATTTTTGACTGCACCCAACAGAAACTGATTCTGGATCCTTTGAGCAGGAAAGGGATTCTTGGAAGGATAGTGGGTAGGTGTCAATGTGAAGGCTGAAGACCCTGATGAGCAAATGAGCAGTACCAAGGGGAAGTGGGCAGCTGTAACCACAGCTGTGGTCATGCTAAGGGGACAGCCTGGTTGGAAATCGGTGTCACTCTGGCTGCTGAGCTCTGCCCGTGGCGTTGCTGCCACCGTTGGCTCAGACATCAGAGGCTGCTGTCATGCCTCTGGCGCAGTCAGCTTCTTTGTCTTGCTTACTTCAGACCCATGGTTCTCTCATTCAGATGGATGAGCTTGGATCATGCAATCATTCCCTAATTTCCAAGGGATAGGGCTCTGTTTCCTACCAAGGCCAGGCAAAGAATAACTTCCCTACATAGTAAGGGGGTTTGGATGCTGAACACTCCTCAGAAACAACCCAGCAAATACTAGTATAGATCCAAGCCTTAGGTACACAGTCTTCTTTTCCCCAAACAGATGAAGGGAGTCATTTCTGCTCTCAGAGGGATGAGTGCCCCTTTCTCTCTAACAAGGAATACCAGCTGCCTGGAGTTTTCTGATATCTAATGATATATAATTAATTTTTACATTAAATTATATAAATTTATAAATATTTAAGTATTTATTATCTTTATATCATACTTAAAATAATTGGATAGTATATTAATATGGTTTAATTAATAAACATTAAAGATCTCCTTAGCAACCATCTCCAACATAGGATTAAGGATTATTTTATTTTATTTTATTTGTTTATTTTAAAAATATTTTATTTATTTATCTGAGAGAGAGACAACATGAGATGGGAGAGGTCAGAAGGAGAAGCAGACTCCCACTGAGCAAAGAGCCCAATGAGGAACTCAATCCTGGGACTCCAGGATCATGACTTGAGTCTAAGGCAGTTGCTTAATAAAATGAGCCACCCAGGTGCCCCTATTCTACTTATTTTTTAAAGCTTTTCTTAGTCAAGGCCAAAGGGCTCTTTATTTCACATGTAGAGAGAAAGAAATGTTTCTTTTTATATATATTTTTAAGATTGTATTTATTTATTTGACAGGGAGAGAGAGAGTACAAGCAGAGGGAGCAGCAGGCAGAGGGAGAGAGAGAGAAGCAGGTTACCCACAGAGCAAGGAGACTGATGTGGGACTCGAGCCCCTGAAATCATGACCTGAGCCCAAGGCAGACGCCCAACTGACTGAGCCACCCTGGCCCCCCAGGATAATTGTATTTTAAAGATTTTATTTATTTATTTAAGTGAGAGCTAGAGAGCATGAGCAGGGGGAGGGGTAGAGGCAGAGGGAAAGGCAGAGACTCCCAGACTCCGTGCTGAGCATGGAGCCCACGCAAGAGTCATTCTTATGACCCGGAGATCACGACCTGTGAGTCAAAATCAAGAGTCAGAGGCTCAACTGACTGAACCAGCCAGGCGCCCCAAGGATAACTCCATTTTAAATAAGAAATCTGTAGCACTCCCTCTGGCAGCACATATACGAAAATTGGAATGATAAATTAAAAAATATATAACTTTAAAAATCTCCAAAACATAACATTTTAAAACATTTAAATAGATGTTAAAGGGAGAAGTCAATGGCAGGGAAATATTTTTCCTTTGGAAAGCTAAATGTATATCCTCAAAATACCCCACAGTGACAAAGAGAAACTCTGCACTCTTTCAAGATAGTCAAGTACTGTGTCGCTCTGTCACTTAGTATAATGTTTTCAAGCATCAAGATGCTGACAGTTGGAAGAATTAGATGGTGTTTTATGTAAGGAGAGATAATAAAGTGAATAGGATGGGATTCATTGGAGCAGGTTTCTGGGGAGGTGAGTCTTTAGTGAAATCACTAAGAGGGTCATGACAATAACCTGGTAGAGATGAGGAGATCCCTGAAGGAGGGAATAGGCAAGATGCATATGGGAAATGCATCGCGGCTGTGACAGACCTTGCTAACTGTGCTGAGAAGCGAAGAGGAAGATGTCCTTCAGAGCCAGGGAAAGGCCTAAACTCAGCCTTTTTGCTCAGTGCTAGGCTAATAAAAATTGGTTCTGATAGGTCAATCATCCTCTGGTGTGCTGATGTGAGAGGAAAAAAAAAAAAAAGATCGCTCCTCCCCGTTTCCAGCTCACCAGCTTCCCCTCCTCTTCGGACCCCACCCTGCCCCCAGCCTGTGGCTAAACTGCCCAACTGCCAATTAAAACCCACACTTCCCAGCATGCCTTGCACATCCCAGAAGCCCCAGTCCCCACCATTCATTCTGTTCCCCAGCTGAAAGCAGCCGTAGCAAATCACCCTCCGGATTCAGGGCACCCCAGCACAGGGCCTCTCGCTCTCTGGGCGCCTCTCCCCACTACCTGCCTTGGCTGTGGCTAAACCGGCTACCACTTGACAGCAAACCACACTTGACACAGGAACAGGGAGGAGAATGGGGCCCACACTCTACTCCTCTATGAAATCAACAAAATTGTGCTCCTTCTCCTCCCCCAACAGCCTGCTTTTGAGCCTTTGGTCTTTCTCTTCTCAATCTCAGGGTCTCAGGAGGCCTGGCAGGAGCCCCTGGGGTTAGTCTTCCTTTTGACATGTAGAGCTTCTGGGGTGTGTGTGTGTGTGTGTGTGTGTGTGTGTGTAGTGAATTTGGGAGCTTTTGACCAGTGCTCTGTGACATTTGCACTTTGCCTCACTGCTGAGGCCCCTTTGGTCTCCATAGCCTGCACTTCCTTCCCTCCCAAGCACTCCCTCACTTCTAAGGAACCTGCTCTTTGTCCCACAGTTGGCCTTCAGGCCTGCACCTCTCCCTGTTTGAGGAATTAAAAAAACTCTTTTTTGTCCCTGAGCAGTCAGAACCTTGTTTCATTGGTTATACCTTTCCTTCTGCTGCCATTCTAGAATGCCATAGTCTTCAGGCATGTGGAACAAGCCGGGCTTTGAATCTGCCCCAGGAGTCCACCACTCTCAAACCCAAAAAACTCTAAAAGCCAGCAATTTTTTTTTTTTTTTTTTTTGGTGAGTTGGGCACAAACTCATTTGGTTGCAAAACCTGACCTGAGCTGACAGAAGCTTATTTTGTTCCCTTTATCATTTATCCCTGAATGTGGATATGTACGTTTGTTGCCAAAATATTAATGTGGTGATTTGGGGGTGTGGTTCTAGACCCTGTTGAAAGAATTAGTGGGCATATGCTCTGTGTTACCCTTATAAATCATGAAAAATTATGATTTTTGAAACACCTTTGGCCCCAGGATTTTGGCATAAGAACCAGTTATTTTGGACCTGGACTATAATGCCATAAGAAAGAGGACTGATACATAATTAGAGACACCCATGTGACCGAATACTGTGGAATGAATCAAAATCCTATCCATGAAAACTTAAGGACCTAGGAAAACAAGTCCAGTGTATTGTTATAAATTATTTATATATAAGTTTTAAAAAGAACACATGGAATCTGGTCTTAACTTTATATTAAAAAATATCACTTAGGCATAGAAAAAACTTGGGAGGCAGCAGAACATAATGTTAATAATGAGTTGTCTCTGTATTATGCCTCTGTGATTGATTTTCTTCTTTTTAGCCTTTCCAGTATCTATGTAATACTTTTATAATCGGAATTTTTTTTTAAAGAAACCACTAACTATTACTAAAAACAACTTGGTACTGACACTTTTGAGTGTGTGGCCTCGGGCAAAACACGTGATCAGCCTGAGCCTGATTTTTTTTTTTTTTTTTGTAAATTAAGACTATCAGTACCTACTTCTACCTACTTCTCAGAGTTATTAAGAGACGATATACCTGGGCGGAAGATGGCTTTGTAGGTGGCAGTTTTACTAATAGCAAAGGAAACTTACATACCAGGTCTGTTGTGGGCAGTAGCAAGATGAATAGATCCCCGGACCTGCCCTCCAATCTTAAAAGTTTATAAAGAGGACCTAACCAGGCTCAGCCACATATAACCTGCAGGTGTTTTCAACATCTTGTCACCATCTCAAGGCTATGTCCATGCAGCAGCCTCTGGGAGCGGGAAAGGCAAATGGAACCCACATTCCCAGGATATGGGAGGGAGTGAAGAACCTGAAAGTACCCTGGTCCAGTTCATGGGTTAATCAGTGGTCATGTCTTTTTTTTTTAAGTAAAAGACTTTATTTATTTATTTATTTATTTATTCATTTGACAGAGAGAAAAGAGAGCACAAGCAGGAGGCGCGGCAGAAGGAGCGGGAGAAGCAGGCTCCCCGATGAGCAGGGATCCCGATGGGGGACTCGATCCCAGGACCCTGGAGTCATGACCAGAGCTGAAGACAGACGTTTAACCGACTGAACCACCCAGGCATCCCAGTGGTCATGTCTTTTTTGATCACATTCCCCAACAGGACCAGATCATGCAAGGCCTAGAAACCATGGTAAGGACTCAGATTTATAGACATCAATTATGAAAAAGGATTTCTCAATGACCAACAAGTGATTTTTTTCAAAACTTCAACCTCTCCAACTGCTCCAGAGCAAATGACACTTTAACCTTCATTCATTTAAAGAAATTTTTGTTGCTAAAAAACAAAACAAACGGAAATAGACTCATACAGAAAACAGTCTGGTGGTTGCCAGAGGGAAGGGGCTCGGGGGATGGGTAAGATAGGAGAAGAGGATTAAAAGGCACAAACTTCCAGGTATAAAATAAATAAATCAAGGCAATGTCATATACCCCATAGGGAATATAGTTAATAATATTGTAACAACACTGTATGGTGACAAAAGTTAGGCTTATCACAGATCACTTCTTAATGTATATAGATGTTGAATCACTAAGTTGTACCCCTAAAACAAATACAATATTATATGTATTGTGTGGCCATTATAATTCAATAAAAAAGAAAAAAAATTGCTAGGTATGCAGTAGGTGCTAGACTAGGTATTATTGGGAATGCACACCAAGATGAGCAAACCATAGTCCCTGGCAGGACCCCTGGCTCCAGGACCCACAGAACCAGAACAAGAACTGGCCGTGGGCAGCACTAGACCGAACTGTGATCAGAGTCCCGTAGATCAGAGTCCCGCAGAGACACAAAGAGATCCCATCATCTCTCCTACAGTCTCTCCTCGAGGGGACTTTATCTAACATACCTTCTTCCTTATCTCTCCTTCAGTCTTTGACCCCAGTCTCAATCCCATCTCTGAAGGACACAATTCAGATGCTACCGCTTCCACAAAACTTCCTCTGAAGTCACCCACTGGTCGTGGGTGCTTCTCCCACGACTCTCCCAGCGCCTCATTCCTGTCTATGATTCCCCCCAATTCTGCCCTGAATGAAACCATGCCTACTGTGCGTGTCCCTCCCCCTCAACATCCCAGGGCTCACTGCACCCTGGCTCTGAAAGGAGACTTCTGTCAGATTCTTGTCATCCATGCACCAGACAAAATCTTTGATCATATGTTGATACTGTCAGTGTTTCCGGAAAAGGAAGAGGCAGTGTCCACACAGCGGCCAGTCACTGGAATTAGTGACTGAGGGAGGCCATGGGCTCCTTCTCCTGGGAGAGTTTTATGAACTGTGTGAGTCCCCACCTGGTGGGCCACAAGAATCAAGAGGAGCTGACCTGACAATCTGAGACCCACCCGATCCCTGAGATGGTTGGAGCAGAGGAGTATACAAGCCAAGGAGGACCTTCAGCCGGGACAGCCTCACTTGCCCTCAGTCTTTGCATTGACCCCTAAGCTCTTCCAGGACTGGCATCATGAGGGGTTGAGTGGTTCCAATGTGGGCGGTGGCCTCTCCTCTTTCCGTTTTCGACTTTTGGTTCTTAAAAACTATATTCCAAATGAGGGAAATGAAACTACTGAAGACTGTCCCCCAGGAGCCAGCTGACTTGGGGCAAGAGAATAATTCCCAGTTAAGGCCCCAAAGGAAATCCCCTCCCTGTCATGTGCTGAGGCCGGGAGAAGCGGGGGAGGCACTAGCTCACTGCTTGGCCAGGCCCAGCCATCAAAGTAAAGGCCCAGATGGTCGGGCTGCCGGTCAGTGGCCGGGGTGGAGAACCCAAGGCAGAGTGGAAAACACCACAGGTGGAGATCTCACTGGGGAGGCTTCCCAGAAGAGGGGAGCCCAAGCAATGGCTTGGGGATGGAGAGGGCTGGAGTAAGCGGAGGAGATACCATTGCAAGGAAGGGAGGTCTTATTGTACAACCCTACTGTACAGCAAGTACAGAGTGGGGAACATTTGTTCTGTGTTTAGGGAAGTTGTGAGCAGATCGGACTGGATGAAACCCGCTCTCTCCTCCGGCCATCCGAAATGCCACCAAGGAAAAAAGGCTAAGAGGAAGAAGGTGGCCCCAGTCTCTGCTATGGGAAAGAAGCAGGAGGACAAGAAGATGGTCAATCCCCTGTCTGAGAAAAGGCCCAAGAATTCTGGCATCAGACGGGATATCCAGCCCAAAAGGGACTTCACCCGCTTTGTCAAGTGGGCCCGCTACATCTGGCTGCAGTGACAAAGGGCCATTCTCTGTAAATGTCTAAAAGTGCCTCCTGTGAATAACCAGTTCACCCAGTTCGCCCTGGACTGCCAAACAGCTGCTCAACTGTCCAAGCTAGCCCCCAGATACAGACCAGAGACAGAGCAAGAGAAGAAGCCGAGACCGTTGGCCTGGGCTGAGAAGAAAGTTGTCAGCAAAACAGATGTCTCCACTGAGAGACCTCTTGTCCTTCAAGCTGGGGTTAATACTGTCACCACCTTGTGGAAAACAAGAAGGCTCAGCTGGTAGTGACTGCGCACGATGTGGATCCCACTGAACTGGTTGTCTTCATGCCTGCCCTGTGTCCTAAGATGGCGGTCCCCTACCGCATTACCAAGTGGAAGGCCGGGCTGGGGCATCCGGTCCATGGGAACACCTGCACCACTGTTGCCTTCACATAGGTTAATTCGCAACAGAGGAGCTCTGTCCAAGCTGGTGGAAGCCATCAGGACCAATTACAATGACAGATATGATGAGACCCACCATCACTAGAGAGGCAACATCCCGGGTCCAAAATGGGTGGCTCACGTTGCCAAGTTGGAAGAGACAAAGGCTAGAGACTCGGTCACCAAACTAGGCTGAGCGGATGCTTTGAATTTTCCATATGTAAAATTAATAACAGTTCTCTTTCAAAAAAAAAAAAAAAGACTGGATGAAATCCACTTGTAGACACATGTTGAAGTATGGCAGGTAATAATGAAGAGAGGCTGCAGGCAAGATTAGGCTACACGAGGCATCTGGACTTTCTCCTCCAGTTGAGAAGCGCCCAGCTCCTTGCTTTCACCTCAGCTCTCCTCAGAAATACTGGTGTCCTGCTGGACACTAAATTTGGCTTTGTTATACAGTTGAGCAGGAGATGGGTACAGAATCCACAACGCATGGAGCGGGCTCAAAGAAAAAGGCACATAGTCCCCCAAACTCTCACCATCCCAAAGAGGGATGTGCCATCGGTTGTGCTCCAGAGGAAGTAGTCAGATCCCCTCTGCTTTGAGTGGCCTGCAGGGGAGGGGGTTGGATCCTGAGCTCTGCAGTCAGGGTACCATCTTGCTGGCATGGGAAAGTGTTGTTCTCAGCTGCAGAGCCTCATCGATTTCAGCTGGAAGTCTCAGGTCCTTTCAGCTTGGTCCTGACGAGAGGGAGAGCAGCCGGGGCTATTTGCCAACAAAGGGGCTTTTCTCTGCAAATCTATCAAGACCGCTGGTTTTCTAAGGATTTTTTTGAGGGGTAACAGCTGCCTTCATCAAAATAAATTCTGTGAAGAACCTTAATATATAAAACATTTAGCTCAGTGGGTTGAGCCTCTGTCTTTGGCTTGGGTCACGATCTCAGGGTCCTGAGATCGATCCCCGCCTCAGGCTTTCTGCTCAGCAGGAGCCTGCCTCCCCCCCCCCCCCCCCCCCCCCCCCGCCTGCCTCACTGCTTACTTGTGATGTCTGCCTGTCAAATAAATAAATAAAATTAAAAGAAAAATATTTACAAGCGGAATTGCTTGGGATAAATAGGGAATAGGGTGCTTGGAGTCCCCCCAGGCAGTCTGGAGGGACCTCTGGGGACCCCGAAAGCTGTTGAACCTGGTTTTAAGGTAAGAAAGGCAATGGCAAGCCATGAAAGGGCTTTAAGCCAGGGCAAGACCATCCAATATACATTTTAGAAGGATGCCCGTGGCTGCTGGGCAGAATCGGCATTGGAGACAGCCCGTTTAAGTCGGCTGCTGAAATAGTCCAGATGCGCCATGATGAATCTGGACCCAGGGCAATAGCAGAAAGGACGAAGAATAGGTTTGGGTTCAAGAGACATTTCCGAGTTCGGGTGCCTGGGTGGCTGAGTCCGTTTAAGTGTCCAGACTCCTGATTTCAGCTCAGGATGTGATCTCGAGGGCATGGGATTGAGCCCCGGGTCAGGCTCCACACTCAGTGAGAGATTTGCTAGAGATTTCTCTCCCTCTCCCTCTGCCCCCTACCCCCCTCTCTAAACTAAATAAATCAAAATCTTTTTTTTTTTTTTAAAGAAAGGAAACATTTCTGAGTTAGAATCAGCAGGAACGGGTGACCCCTTGGATGGGAGTGGTGAAGTTGTCAGAGGCTGGGCTGCCTGGATGCAAGCGTGCCATTAACAGTGGTGGCCAAACAGGGAGAGAAACCGGCTAGGACAGACGATAAGAATTCAGGTAAGGACACATTGTGTCGCAGCCACTCTGGGAGGAGTAATTGACCAGCAGACAGTTAAAAATATAAGTCTGGATCTTCTTGGGAAGAGCTTGGGAGAGAATGTTGGAGCTATACGTAGGCACAAAGGTGATTCCACCCAGGTGAGTAGAAAATGCATATCACGTGAAGAAAAAGGCCTGGGAGAGAGCCTTTGTTCTCTCTCATTTGGCTTTAGTTTTTTTCATTAATGTTATCATTATTACCATTATGAATGAATAGTTTCGGGAGCAAAGTCAACTTGTTGGGTGTTTGGAGCAGGAAGGACTTGCTCTTGTTTGTTATTGGTTTTTAATTTTTTTTTTGGAAGATTTTATTTATTTGTTTGGGAGAGAGAGTGAGCAAGTGCACGAGTCAGATGAGGGACAGAGGGAGAAGCAGGCTCCTGGCTGAGCAGAGCCTGATGCAGGACTTGATCCCAGGACCCTGGGATCATGACCTGCGCCGAAGGCAGATGCTTAACTGCCTGAGCCACCCAGGTGCCCTCTTGTTTTCTTAGGATGGATGTTCCAAGAATAATAATGGCACACAGATTCACAAATCAACAAGCTATAAGAGATACGAGCCAACCCTCCCGGACACTTCACACCTCTAACTCTATAGGAAAGAGCAGAACTGGAGATCCCTCTCTGACTCTCCTAGTGTGGTTGCCTGCATTTCTCACTTGGGATGCTGCAGACACTGTAAGTATCTTGTCCTCTTCACTAGATTCAAGCTTCCTGAGAACAGGAGCTATGAATAAGGCAAATAAAGCTGTTAGCATAGTACCTGGCATCCACAAAAGGAGATTATTAATTAAGATTATCTGAGCAAATGGCTCTTCCAAAGGTGGACTCTCTCCTGATTGGAAATGTGCATGTCCTCCCCATTTCCTAAGTCTGCTCCCACTTTACCCTTGTATGTAACCTTGAGAAAAGTTTCTAGGTCAACAGAGCTCATAGGCAGTGATTCGCCACCCCCTAAAATCTCTAAGACAAGAAATTCAAAATGGATTAAAGACCTAAATATGAGACCTGAGACCATAAAAATCCTAGAAGGGAGCACAGGCCATAATTTCTCTGACATCGGCTTTAGCAACATTTTTCTAGATGGGTCCCATGATGCAAGGGAAACAAAAGTAAAATGAACTATTTGGATAACGACAAAAGCCTTCTGCACAGAACAGAAACAACAAAACTAAAAGACAACCTAGTGAATTGGAGAAGATAGTTGCAAATTACATTTTTTATAAAAGGTTAGGATTCAAAAATATATACATAACTTGGGCGCCTGGGTGGCTCAGTCTGTTAAGCATCTGCCTTCAGCTCAGGTCACGATCCCAGGGGCCTTGGATCCAGTCCCCCATCGGGCTACCTGCTGTGCAGGGAGCCTGCTTCTCCCTCTCCCTCTGCCTTCCTCTCTGCCTACTTGTGCTCTCTTTCTGTCAAATAAATAAATAAAATCTTAAAAAAAAGAAATATATATATATATATAAAATAACTTATACAACGCAACACCAAAAGACCAGAAATAATCCAATTAAAAATGGGCAGAAGACATGAACATATATTTTTTCAAAGAAGACATACAGGGGCTCCTGAGTGGCTCAGTGGGTTAAAGCCTCTGCCTTTGGCTCAGGTCATGATCCCAGGGTCCTGGGATCAAGCCCCTCGTCAGGCTTTCTGCTCGGCAGGGAGCCTGCTTCCCCATCTCTCTCTCTGCCTACTTGTGATCTCTGTCTGTCAAATAAATAAATAAAATCTTAAAAAAAAGAAGAAGAAGAAGACATACAGATGGGAGCACCTGGGTGACTCAATAGGCTAAGCATCTGACTCTTGGTTTTGGCTCAGGTCATGAGCTCAGGGTCATGAGATAGAGCCCTATGTCAGGCTCCATGCTCAGCACAGAATCTGCTAGAGATTTTTTCCCTCTCCCTCTGCCCTTCCCCTGCTTGTGCTCTCTAAATAAATAAATAAAATCTTAAAAAAGACATACAAATGTTTAACAGACAAATCATCATTACTTATCATCAGGGAAACGCAAATCAAAACTACAATGAGATATCACCTCACACCTGTCGGAATGGCTGAAATCAAAAACATAAGAAAAAACAAGTGCTGGTGAGGATGTGGAGAAAAAGGAACTCTCATGGACTGTTGGTGGGAATGCAAACTGGTGTAGCCACCGTGGGAAACCATATGGAAGGTCTTCAAAAGCTAAAAAAATAGAACTACCCTATGATCCAGTAATCATACTACAGAGAATACAAAAACACTAATTCAAAGGGATACATGCATCTCTATGTTTATAGCAGCATTATTAGTTAAGATATGGAAGCAGCCCAAGTGTCCATTGATTCAGTGATTGATGAATGGATAAAGATGTGAATATACATATATATATACATATATATGTATATAGATATATAAATATATGTACATATGTATATATATGCAATGCTCTATGGGATGCAATAGAATATTACTCAGCCATAAAAAGAATGAAACCTAGGTATTCACAACCACATGGATTGAGCTAGAGTATAATGCTTAAGCAAATCGGAGAAAGACAAATACCCTACGATTTCATTCATACGTGGAATTTAAGAAACAAAACAAATGAGCAAAGGGAAAAAAGAGAGGCAAACCAGGAAACTGACTCTTAACTGTAGAGAACAAACGAATGGTTACCAGAAGGTAGGTGGGTGTGGGAATGGGTCAAACAGGCGATGGGGATTAAGGAGTGCACGTGTTGTGATGAACAGCAGGTGATTGAAATAAAACTTTAAAAAAATCTCTAAGGCAAGAAAGCCTGGGAGCCTTGGTTAGGACTGCTGGGAGACCCTAAGTCACCAGCCCCCTGGCTCACCTGCAGGCGCCCTGGGGCTCTGCGTCCCTCCGGCCGGCCCCCCATCCCCCTGCCACCGCCCGCAGTTCCCTCTAAGATGCCTGCTCCCCGCGAGTGCTTAGTCGCTGAGCGCCTCGCTCTCCATGTGACTACAGTTTCCGTCCGTTCCTTCCGCAAGTGCTAAAATAATCCGATGCCCCAGGGAGAGGAGGCAGCCCAGCCCCGCGCTCGGCTGCTCTCGAGGAGGCCGGAGCCCCGGGAGAGGATGCGCCCCGCGGAGCCGCCTGGGCCTCCCGGAGCCGTGAGTATTTCCTGCGGGGCGGCCGTGCTGGGGTGGGCGAGCTCGGGCGTCGCCGGCTGATGGGAGGTCCGTGTCCGGGGCCCACAGCCGGGGACTACGGGGAAGTTGTGGCTTGCTGCCTACGAACGCCACCGCTTTGCTGCTCAGTTTGGGGCCACCGCGCCTGGGAGGTGGAAAACCTCCCTCTGGGAGCACTTGAGCTGACAGAGGTGGTGTGGTGTAGTGAAAACAGTGGAGCCTTCAGATTCCTCTTTTGAGGGTTTGCGTCCTGGCGCTCGGGGGGGAGAATTTCTGAGCCTCAGTTTCTTCATCTGTGAAATGGGAACAATAATGCTCCCTCCCTGGGCTGAGTGACTGGAGGTAATGAGACTATCTGTGAATACTAAGCCTGCTGAGTGCTTGGATCTCCCTTCCTCCCGCATAACGTGGTTTGAGAATCACCATTTCATAGATGAAGGCACTGAGACATGTATTTATGGCTGTCTTAGTGGTAGGTGTGTTCAAGGCTTGGGGATAGAACTTGAGCAAGACAGGCAGAGCCCCTTCCCCAAGCGTTTGTCCTTGGGAAGTTCTGTAGGGTTCTGTTACTTCGCCTCTCAGCTTGTTAAGAATCAGAGAGAAACTAAACCTTGGGCCTCTGACCCCTTGTCCAGTGCTCTTCCCAGCCCTGGTGGCCTCTCCATGTGGACCAGATTGCAGCGGGTTCAGCTGTATTCCCATGCACTTAGGGGCTGACTTAAGTGAGGGGCCACTGACCAGGCTTCTCTGGAATGCCCTCAGAATGGTCTGCTGACTCCCTATGCCCCAGAGAGAAGGTGGCCACGTGTCCAACGGTGCCTGGGACTATAGGAGGCTGAGCAGGTTCCTAAGAATGGAGCGCCTGGATAGGCCTGGTCATGAGTGGTGCACTTGCAGGGGAACAGAGGAGACCCCACTGGAGGTTTCTTCGCTGATGGGTACAGCCTGTAGGAGTCTGCATGGTAGAAACACTCACTACATAGGGCCTGCCTGGTGAGATTGCACGTGCCCCCTTCACCTACCCACTGTGCCGCAAAAACTGCTTCTGTGGATGCCGATGGTTTGCTGGGTTTCACAGCCCTGAAACTTCTTTCTTCTCACACACCTATAGGTTTGTACGTGTTATGTCTGAGAGTTCCTAGAAGTGATTTAGGGAATCGTGAGCCAAGAAAAAAAAAGTAGAAGAAAACAAGACTTTGATTCTTGCCTTTAGATTAAAACAAAACAAAACAAAGCCAGTTTCACAAAGAAGTTGCTTTCATCTACTGGGTCCCCTCATAGGATCTTCATGAAAACTCATATACACCTGATCCCACTTAGTGCTTACACCTGTCATCCAAGAGCAGGAAGCTCCCAGACAGAGAGCAGGGC
>PISX010015270.1:0-50143 GCA_004024625.1 Mellivora capensis | reverse complement strand
AATTAACAAGTCAGGAAATGACAGATGCTGGCGAGGATGTGGAGAAAGGGGAACCCTCCTACACTGTTGGTGGGAATGCAAGCTGGTGCAACCGCTCTGGAAAACAGCGTGGAGGTTCCTCAAAAAGTTGAAAATAGAACTACCGTATGACCCAGCAATTGCACTACTGGGTATTTACCCTAAAGATACAAACGTAGTGGTCCGAAGGGGCATGTGCACCCGAATGTTTATAGCAGCAATGTCTACAATAGCCAAACTATGGAAAGAGCCTAGATGTCCATCAACAGATGAATGGATAAAGAAGATGTGGTATATATACACGATGGAATACTATGCAGCCATCCTTTGTGCTTTTTAAGTACATACCAAACAGAATCAAAGAACAATCATTGTTTTATCCAGACCCACTTCTTTATAATGCCAAGATGGTTTTTGAGACAATATTCAGTGTCTTTGAAGATAAGAGCTCTGGATCTTTCCTTTACCTGTTGAATGTCCTCCCTGGGGACTTACTCAGGGTTCCAGAGACAGAGCAGTCCTCCTCTCCTGGTGGGCTCTTCATCAGCGGGTTCGCCATGACGTTGGCTAGTTTCATCCGGGAATTGTCATTTCTCCCTAATATTTGACCCACAGACTGATCTTTCTCTTTGTGCCTTTACTAGTGAGCTTTTTGCCCCCTTCATCACTTTCCATAGACCTTTTTGTGCCCCTAAAGAAGAGAAAGCCTTCCGCATATTCTTGTACATTTCCCAGAGCTGTAGAAGGACATCCAAGGCTGCCTTGAAAATCACTGCACTTGATTCTAGAATATGAGGCCTTTCGTTCTTTTTTTTAAAAAAAGATTTATTACTGGGGCACCTGGGTGGTTGTCGGTTAAGTGTCTGCATTTAGCTCAGGTCATGATCCCACGGTCATGGATGGAGCCCCCATCGGGCTCCCTGCTCAGCAAGGAGTCTGCTTCTCCCTCTGCCTCTGCCCTTCCCCCTGTTTTTTCTCTCTCTCTCAAATAAATAAATAAAATCTTGAAAAAAGATATTTATTAATTTATGTATTTATTTTAGAGAGAGCATGCCAGCTTACCAGCAGGGGGAGGGGCAGAGAGAGAAAACCTTTAAACAGACTCCCTGCTGAGCACAGAGGCCCCAGGCCAGGCTAAATCCTGGGACCCTGAGATCATGACCTAAGCCAAACCAAAGTCAATCCCTTAACCAACTGAGCCACCCAAGTACCCCAAGGGGAGGTGGGGGCTTCGTTCTGAGAAAAAAATGATGCAAGTAATTTTGCATCTTGCATATTTTAATTTGTTTTTTCAAAGGCATTTCCTTGTAATTATGACCAATATCACAGTCTATTTAATTCCATTAAGCTTAGCAATTAATTGAATTTCCCTCCTAAACGTTGATTTTACAAAGGGAAGATCTAATCTTTACCTCAGTGATCTCATGATCTTATATGGAAAAATACAATGTCCAATTTATCTGTTGGCATTACAACATATTTTTACATTACATTACAACATACATTTTTAGAACATTACATTACAACATACTTTTAGAACACCGTTTGTAAGTGCAGACCCACTCTCAAAGCAGTAAGATTTGAGTTTTCTATCCCACCTCTGTTACTTACTAGCCATGTAATTTTGAGTAGGGTACTTAACCTTCCATAAACTGGAGTTTCCTCATCAGTGTAGACAGGATTATTATAGTACAGCTCCTAGAAATCTTTAATAAAATAATTAATGTACCTGATAAAATGTCAATGCTCAATTAGCTTTAGCTGCTATTATTATTCCTTATAACTATCTAGTAAATCAAATATTAATATCCACAGTTTCTAGAAAGAAAAGTCTTTGGCCCAGAGAATCGGTGGCTTGTCCTGTGTTAAAGCCCGTATATATTTAAACAAGGACCATAAGCCTTTCTTTCTTGGACCTGGGACTTTTCCCCACTCTATCATAGGGCCCTATTTCTCATAAGGATTTCAAATTTAAGGGTGATACATGGAAGGAAAATCAGTAAAACTGAAGGACAAAATGAGGCACATACTCCCCTTTGTCATCTTACCCCATCGTATCTGATTATGTCACAAGGAAGGTCTCAGTAGATGCTTGTATGTCATGAACCATCTCTTTAATACTTCCTTCACAAAGAACACTTCTGCTGGCTATCATTTCTACATAGATTTTAATAATTTTGCTTATAGTTTACTCCATTTATTCTTACTGTTGGCTTCTGTTTTTATCAAGAAATGTTGATTTTTCCTTTAAGATAGTGCTATAAAATTTTCTTTTAAAATGTATTTAAAAGTGTAAGCTAATCATCTTACAAAAAAACATGTAAATGTAAAAATATTTCATTATAGAAAGGGATAGATGGTTCACAATTAAATCACAAAGATGATAAGTACCTTAAAAAAAAACATGTACGGGAGTCATTACTAAGGAGTCTGAAAATGCTATGGGTCTCTTCAACTGGGCCTTTAATTCATCCTAGATCCTTAATCTTCTCATGAACTACATTTGTAGTTTAATAACTTAACTGCATGATGTAGTTCGTGAGCCCATGTGAGTTACATCGCATTTGTACATAAAACCTAACCCGTATTATTTCAATCGTTTCCAATAGTCACAAATTTTACCATTATTTTCTATTTTTAGAGTCAAGATATTTTTAGATGCTTTTTGCTACTTCAGAGAAATTCTTTATGATCTTAGAAAAGAATCACATAGAGAGAAGCAATGCATGTTTAAAGTGGAAAAATGGGCCACTTATTTCTAGGAGAGGAGCGTGAGACCACCAAATAAAAAGGCAGGTTGGCAGTCTGAGCAGGTATCCTGGGGATCAGAGATGATAACTTCCTTTGTATTTTGCTTTGAGATAAATGTCCACAAATGCTTCATAAATATCCATTAATAATAGTGAAGTTCATAACGAAGGAAACCTGCTCTCCGCAACGGCCCAGATTAACAGGGAGCGGCTGGAAAACTGGCTTCCGAGGATCTGTTCCTACCTGCGTGATGATGCGAGCAGGTCCAGAAAGACCAATGAAATTGGTCAAAGTTACCATTATGTTCTAGATACCGGAAGTGGTAAGGCATGGGAGTCCATGCAACAGACCTTGAGAAGGGAGACGGTGACCCCATTTTTGTTGATGAGCAGATGGTGAACAACAAACTGTACAAGCTGGTGGTATCTAGATTCCTGAAGGGTCATTGATTGTGTTTAAATTTGCCACCTGAGAACCATGCGCACATGTGTGCACACACACATTCCCAGATCACGTTTTTCCTCGCAAATGACTTCTCTTTGAGAAGTGGACTGTTTTGAAGGGGATGCTTTTCTGGATTTTGCCTTTTTTTTTTCTAACTTTTTATTATGTTCAATTAGCCAACCTATAATACATCATTAGTTTTTGATATAGTGTTCAATGACGTTAGTTGCGTATAACACCCAGTGTTCACAGCAGCAATGCCCACAATAGCCAAACTGTGGAAGGAGCCAAGATGTTTTTCAACAGACGAATGGATAAAGAAGATGTGGTCCATACATACAATGGAACATCACTCCATACCCACCATTTGCATGACATGGATGGAACTGGAGGGGATTATGCTGAGTGAAATAAGTCAAGCAGAGAAAGACAATTATCATATGGTTTCACTCATATGTGGAACAAACCATGGATTTTGCCATATTTTAATACACCAGTTTTCCTCTACAAATCTCCGTGTCCCTAATAGTTGGATCTTTTAATAATGAAGATTAAAGTGTCTTAAAATTTCAAAGACTTGTAATTTTCAGATCTATTCTACTACTTTTTTAAGAAGTCAAGCCAGGGAACTTGGGTGGTTCAGTCAGTTGAGTGTGTGCCTCTTGATTTTTGGCTCAGGTCATGATCTCAGGGCCATGGGCTCAAGCCCCATATAGGGTTCCATGCTCAGCAGGAAGTCTCCTTGAGATTCTCTTTCTACCCCTCCCTCCTGTTTCTCTCTTTCTTTCTCTCTCAAGTAAATCGATCTGATTTTTAAAAAGCCAGAACAAGCCAAAGAAATTTTTATGTTTAAGTAGATTATTAACATATGTACACGTTTGTTACACAAAAAGAGGAGATAGCTTTTAAAGCTATTATGGAAGAAAAGAATCCAAATGAGAATTGAGTCAGTTCAACCAGCTTTTGAATAATGAGTAGATCCATGGGGTTTCAATGGCAAAGCTGCTAATAACTGTCACTAATGAATCTTCTGTTACATACATTCCATGACAACAGCAAAGTCAGTATATTGGCATGTGGGGAATAGTCCATAAATCATGTAAATGATTTCATTGTGTATTTCGAGTGTTCTTGAAATAGATCCTCTTGCCATATTCTTTAATGTTGACAACTGTTACCTTAAAGTTGATTGATAATGACTGGCCTCTTTGGACAGTTCATCATAATGGTGAACACTTTGTTCTTTCCATGAGATTGGAGAGGGAATGCTTCTTTCGTTCACAGAACAGAACCTGGACATGAGCAAAAACTAATGAACCATTAGGAAAACAGCCTGTTTTTGAAGACTTGACTTAATTCCCTGGGTGACAGACACAGTAGCTTGATTTTCATAAGCCCTGTCATCCTCCACATTGGCCATCAGCAGACAGCTAGAATAACTCTCTCCTCAACAGCATCCTTCAAGGTGTGATGCTGAACCTACATAGTGAAGAAAGAAAAAATGCAATGCAATTTAGAGGTGGAATTTTTAATGTACATTAATTTGCAAAAGAATATGAGTCAAATATTCTGGCAAATCTATATAACTAAATAACTTTCTCATCAAGACGTTTACTTGATAGCCAAAGTGATTCTACACTCCCATTAATGACATGATGCCAAAAAAAAAAGAATAGAAAGGAAAAATACACAGGGTGAATATATAAAATATCAGCAGCCACTCCTTGTCCTTCGCCCTTCCCCCAGAAAAACTGTTTACATGAAACCTATGGTTTTAGTATGTTATCTTATAATACTCAGAGAAACCTGCTACTTCAAGTGTTATTAGTGCCTTTGCATATCAAAACATCCTGTAGTTGAGATAATTCCCTTCTCCTTAATGACAGCTGAGTACATACTAATATGATAGCTTCCCAGAAAATTATTGATTTTAAAATGACCGATTTTGGAAAAAATAAAAGAAAAATAAATAAAATGACCGTGTTTTGGCCAGCAAGATGTAGACTGCTCGGATAATATTAGACTTGAAGGCTAATAACAAAAAATAATGGATTAGCATGTCAAAATATTGCCTTGCACACTCCGTCAACATGTATATGAACACAGCAGGAAATTGAAAACAAAAGCTAATTTATGGAAAACTATGTATTCCTAATGACAGTTTAGACCAGTAGGGGTCCAAGTTACAAACTGCATTTTTACATGAGATGCTTTCATTTTACATTGAAAACCTGGCTGTATTCTGTAAGCATGTATCAAATCAAATCATTGTCCTATATTTAAGGGTATTTTTCTTATTTTAGTCTGTAAAATCTAATCACGGCACATGTGCATTGCGTATATATATATATGTTCACAAATTGAAACCTAAAATGCTAAAATTCTGCCTTTAAATCCAAGATACCAAAGGAATTGTGTGCACACAGTGATCATTTGACCCCACGCAATTTTATTTTATTTTGAAATTTTTAGAAAAAGAACAACAGCATTGGTATTCCAATATGTTGATATATCATTGATGCCAGATGTCTTTGCCTCTACTCAGTGATGTAGCCTAAATATTTTTATTTGAAAACATATTGACATACCAAAGAATTTAAATCTGGAAAAGACCTTAGAGATCATTTTGTGCAAGCTCTTTGGATATTTATATAAATGGGAGCTCTAAGCCTCAGAGAAGCCTAGTGACTTGCCAAGGTCCCACAGCTAGTCTGAGCCAGAATGGAGACTGGGACCCAGTTCTCTTTTAATATCAACAAAGGCTCTATGAGACGCCACACAGGCAATCTGTGTTGAAAACTCGGCTTTTAACTATAAAAGGTCAGATTCTGATTTTCTTTTCCTGCAACTCCTGATAACATGTTCCTAATGAATCTTTCTCAGAAAGATTATTTTGGGGGAAATGGACCACGGTGGATGTGAGGTGAATTATAAGACGGGGAAACTTTAGACCTTCCCTTGCTTCTATGATGAACTTTCTGGGTTTGGGAGCCAAACACAAAACAGCATTGCAGACATTTTCAGGATGATATTTTTTAAGTCCATTTTTTCTTACCAGAGTCTGGTTCTCATATGATCTCAGATTTTTTTTTTTTTTTGCCTTTGTGAGAATGTTTGCTTAATCTTGTAATATTAAACAGCATTTAGCCAATAATGGCAGGCATGCTAAGAACCGTACTCTAGGTTGCCAAAACCTCAGAGTGTTACTTGTCAGGGTTCTCGTGGCATAAGCTACATTCAGGTTTCTGATGGCAAGAGTGCCTGCTTCTGTGTTCGCTTCACAACATCCCCTGTAATTTACTCCAAGGTTCTGGCAGATTGCTGGACCCTGTCACCAGCTGTCACTACCCCTCCTTCCCATCCATATTTGGCAGTATCTAAGAACACAGGCATGCCAGTAGAAATAATAGTAGCTGTGACAGCAACTTCAGTGGCATGGTCCCCAGAGACAAGATCAAAATTTGGCATCTTTTCCCTCAACACAGAACTAAAAATGGCACTGAACTTGCTACTTGGTGGCATATAATTTTCTTTAATTACACATTTTGGTTTCAAGTGTTCCACATGCTGGCTTTTAAGTATCAAACCAACATACATTGGTTAAAAACAATGGCATGCCCTTTTTTTCCCCCTGCAGAGAAGAGGTGGAATCCTAGAATATCAAGGATTCATTTCCTCTCCATCAGCCTTGAATGGTAAAAGGATTGTATGCTGTAATTTCTTTCACTGGGATGGTCTTTGAGTTGGAAAGAAAATGTCCTCATAGAATTTCACTAGCATATTGTCTCCAAATTATTTCAATTAGTGAGGCTTTTTTTTTGCTCATCATTAACTGGGAAAGCCTACAGAAAAAACCTAAGTGATATTGGAATTATTTTTTTTAATTATATAAGAAATATTTCCTTGTAAATATCTTCAGATTGGTTGAATCCAAGAATACCATGAGATGGTCTAGAAAGATACAGTCTGTAAAGTAGACCGTTTGGCGGTTAGTAACATAGCTTGTGATAATGACCGATGGCTTCACATCCACGTGCGTTATTTCTAGAGTTGATATCATGATAATTTTTTATCATCAACACGAGTGATAGAATTAAAAGTATGCTCATTAAGTTTGTCAATGACAAATGTTAAATACTGCGACTCATTTAAAAGTGTTCTGGGATCCCTGGGTGGCTCAGTTGGTTAAGCGTCTGCCTTTGGCTCAGGTCCTGACTCTGAGGTCTTAGGATCAAGCCCGTAGTCAGGCTCCTTGCTCAGCGGGGACCCTGCTTCTCCTCTCCCCGACACTCCCCCTGCTCCCTCTCTCTCTGACAAATAAATAAACTCTCTTTAAAAATAAATAAATAAAAGCATTTGGACTAGGAGTCATCTTGGAAATCTATGTTCTCCTGCCCCGAGAAAAACGGAGGAATTATACGAGGTGTCCCCAAGGCTTCTTCTTACTATTAACAGTCTCAGGGGCTCTGTTAGTCACCCCTGTTTCTCAGGAACTAGTGTGACTACAGAGACTCAGGCCTCTAAGATCAACTTTCAGCAAAATATTGAAAAAGCTAAATTATATATTAAACCTTTCCCTTAACTATCCTCTCCGATTTTTTCATAGCTAAAATCCTATCTTTCTTCTCTTTCTTCCCAAACTGCTGTTTCCCCTTGACGTGCCTATTCTACCCCCTCCCTGCAAAGATCCATTTCTGCTTCTCTCATAACTCCCCACTCCTCACAATGGCAGGAAGTAAAAAATTTATTCAGACAAAAAGTGGGATGTTTTTGGTAAAATACTACCAGTGCTATGGTAGGACAGGATAGTCACTCATTCCATGAAGGCCTCGTGAATAAATGTCGTTTCAACTGGACTTCGAGGTGTTGGGAGATGTCACCAGACAGAACTTGGGGTGGTGGGGGCAGCATCCCAGAGGCCAGGAATGACAGGAGCAAAGGTGTGGGAGCAGGGAAATTGAGGGCATGATTTAAGTGGTAGACAAGCAAATCTGGCCAGTTCATGAGCCCTGTGATATATTCACACGGTTGTGCAACAGATCTCTGCAACTTTTCCATCTTACAGAACTGAAACTCTGTACTTTTCTAATAATTGCCCATTTCTCCTTACCCTGACCTCCTGGTAACCACCATTCTTTCTGCCTCTGAATTTGAAGTACTTTAGATACCCCATGTAAGTGGAATCAAAATATGATTTGTCTTCTGACAATTGGCTTATTTCACTTAACATCATGTCCTCAGGGTTCGTCCATGTTATGGCCTGTGGCAAAGGCTCCCTTCCTTTTTCAGAGTGAGTTATAGTCTGTTGTGTTTCTTCTTCACCCATTCTTCTGTTGGTGGACATTTGGGTGCTTTTGTCTCTTGACTGTTATGAATGGTGCTGCTCTGAACATGGTTGTGCACATAGGTTTTTGAGACCTGCTTTCAGTTCTTTTGAGTGTATATCCAGGAGTGGGATTCTGGGTCATAGAATAGTTTCAGTTTTATTTACTTATTTATGTATTTTTGAGCTTGCTGGACCCACTGACAAATATTTGAGGACCCACTCTAGTGTTGTCCATAGTAATTGAACCACTTTACAGTCTCATCAACAGTGCACAAGGCTTGGAGTCTCTCCACATCCTCGCCAAGACAAGCCATAATGTTTCTAAACTACGAATCAGTCTGGGAAGGCCAGGAGCTGACAGTCATGAACCCAGCATGTGAATTTGTTTAATCAGATTGCTTTCTGTCTAACACCCAAGATTTGCCCTAAGCAAGCCTTTCCTCGCTCTTCCCTCTAGCTCCTATCTGGTAGGGTCACTTGCCATTCTACACCGGTGTCTTTCCTAGAGGAACACTGAGGAGCCTTGCAGAGATGAGCACCTGCAGGAAAAGGTGTAGGGAACGTGAAAATACACATCTTTTAGTTATGCCATGTGTTAGATGACCTACTTTTAAGTAAGTATTTTAATTTAAATGTAATATACATTTAGAAAAGTATACAGATCATAAGTGAACACACCAGTGGAATCACTGCTGAGATAGAAAAATGAAAGTATTACTAGCATTCCAGAAGTTCCCTGTGGCCTCTCCCAGTCATTACCTAGTCCCCCTCCCTAGAGGTAATTACTCTGGTGACTTCTGTTCCTCCTACCAGTTAATTTTATCTGCTTTTGAACTTTATACACATTGACTTACACAATATTCATTTTTTTATGGGTTCTCTTACTCTTACTATGTTTGTGACCTCTATCCATGTCATTGCACCTGGAGATGCCTTATTCATTTACATTGGTCTGTGGAATTCCTTGGTTGACTATAATGATATGGTACGATATATGATAAACACTATAATTTATTTATCCTTTTTACTGCTGGCAGACATCTGGGTTTCCAGTCTGAGGTTATTACAAATAATGCCTCTAAGAACATTCTTGTTCATGCTTTTTGGTGCTAGGTAGATACATGTTTCTATTGGATATAGAGATAGACTTTTGGAGACCAACAGGGACTGAGGTTTTTAATATAAAGAAAATATATTTCAAATTCCAAATAGCAACGTGCAGATGATTTTGCAAAATGCCACTTATTTTCAGTGGGTAAATGTCTTGTATTTAGAAGCCCATTCCAACAACTGGACAACTTCTGATCATATGTGCTGCTGTCAAAAAAGAAATAAATCCACAATTTGTGTTAAAATTCTTTAAATTTCTTTAAATTTTGATTCAGAACAATTGAAATAAGAAAAACAACCTGAGGGTTTTGAAGGGGCAGGGGGTGGGAGGTTGGAGGAGCCAGGTGGTGGGTATTATGGAGGGCACGCATTGCATGGAGCACTGGGTGTGGTGTAAAGCTATGAATTCTGTTACGCTGAAAAGAAATGAAATAAAATTTAAAAAAAAAAAAAAAAGGACAACAGCACAGTATAGGAAAAGGAATCCTGAAATTGGGTCAAGAGATCTGATCTTCATTTATTTATTTATTTTTTTGATCTTCTTTATACACTAACTTTTTAAAAGGCATTGGGTAGGTCACTAACCTGCTGTCTGCCTTGTGTTTCACTGGGACAACAAGGATGATGGCCCCTGTCATGCAATACATTATTAGAAGATAATAGACTTCGGGGCGCCAGGGCAGCTGAGTCAGTTAAGCGTCTGACTCTTGGCTTCAGCTCCAGTCACAATCTCAGGGTCCTGAGATTGAGCCCCACGTCAGGCTCTGGACTAGGAGCAGAATGTGCTTGAGATTCTCTCTCCCTCACCCCCTCCTACTCATGCTCTCTCTCTCTAAAATAAATAAATCTTTAAAAAAAAAAGCCAAGATCATAGAAATCAAGGTATCTTCAAAGGTAAAAAACACACTTGAGTGGACATACAATGTTATTGCTGTCACTCACAAATTCCCTTCTTCCTTAGATAACATTTTAGATATGAATCCAGCCCCCAGCCCTCATTATAATTACCCAGAAATACATGGAAATAACAGTACGGAACTATGAAACATGATACCAGAAACAAATTTTTTAAGATTAAATTTCTACATGAATGCTTTCTATAACTTTAAAATACACACATATAGGGATCACATGTAATTTTTAAATTGTTGTTTTCAAGCCTCCTGGAGAGGTGCCTGGGTGGCTCAGTAGGTTGAGCATCGAACTTGTTTTTAGCTCAAGTCATGATCTCGGGATCAAGAGATCAAGCCCTTCTTCGGGCTCCACGGAGCTCAGTGCAGAGTCTGCTTATCCCGCCCCCTCTGCACCTCCTCCAGCCTGTGCGTGCTCTCTCACTCTCTCTAAGAAATAAACCTTTTTTAAAAAGGACTCTTAGGGCGCCTGGGTGGCTCAGTGGGTTAAAGCTTCTGTCTTTAGCTCGGGTCATGATCCCAGGGTCCTGGGATCGAGCCCCATAACGGGCTCTCTGCTCAGCGGGGAGCCTGCTTCCTCCTCTCTCTCTTTCTCTCTCTCTGCCTGTCTCTCTGCCTACTTATGATCTCTATCTGTCAAATAAATAAAATCGTTTAAAAAAATAAAATAAAATAAAATAAAATAAAATAAAATGGACTCTTACAGTTAACCAAAATAGCCTGTTGTGAATTTTCATCATTATACTGCTGCAAAATTTTCTTCCACAAAAGAGAATTCAATGGGAAAGTTCTTGTATGGAAGATGTGCCTGGATTACACAAACGTTACATAGAAGAATCTTTGCCCATCCTCTGCCACCAAATACCATCTCTGCCTTCCATTTTCTAAATCTGGTAGAAAAACCTCATCTAGCCTGTGGCCCTCACCAAAGGTTTACTTCACTTTCTAGAGTAGGATTTTCACATTCCACTGCCCCCTGGGAGAACAGACAGGAGTATTGGGCTAAGCCCTTTGTGATCAGAAGGTCTGGGTTGAAGGGCAAGGTCTACTGTTTGCCTGCTTGAAAGCTTAACTTCCCCCAAAAGCCTCAATCTTCTCAGATTTAAAATGAAAAAAAAAAAGTAATAATATTCATTGGAGTCTTCATGAAGATTAAAAATAAAGCAGGTAAAGCACTAGCACAACATTTGATGTCGGTAAGTGCTTAATGAATGTTTTCTCTAAAAATAAATAAATAAATAAATAAAAATACTATGTCATGATGTTCTAGCACACGACATTCCCGTCAGCCTATACCCCTCACCCAATCTCTGTGCCCAGAGGGGTGAGGGATTCCGAAGGGCACAGAGCTCCCTTAGACAACTCCTTGGCACTCTCCCTCCAACCCACTAAGTCATGTGTACACACCAAGGACGGATTTTCACCATTGAAAATCCACAGTAATGGTGCCACAGGCTTTCCCATGGGTTCAAATCGTGCTTCCCACCTTGGGGCGTTAAAGAATTGGGCTCATCCTTCTGCATTTACATATGTGTTTTATTTCACTGATTTTCCCTTATTTTGTCTGCCAAGACCTTCCCATATAGCACTGTTGCACAATTGCTCGGTAATTTCTCTAGCGTTTTTTGACTTTTATGAGATTGCTGCCTCCCTCTGTCTCCCCCTCTCTCATTTTTGGAGTCACTTTTACTAATACCCTGTATTTGTAGAAAAATCTCAAGTTACACATAATGAGTGAGGGCATAACTAAATACGAAACGCCAAGATTTTCAAAGTACATACTATCCCAAGACCAGACAACTGGTCTCTGTTTTCAGTACAATGTTAAACAAGATATAATTTTATTTGGTGTGGTTCTCATTATACAGCATCTTAAGTAGACTGGAATTTCATTTTATTGAGATTTACTATAAGAAAAAATATATATAATAAAGCTATTGCCCATCTGGCAAAAAAATAAATTAAATAAAGTAAAATAAAATAACTCTCCAAACAGAAACATAACACTACTTTCTAACATTTGACATCAGTGCAGGATCCCATGAGTTATCTCTCTTCTTCAAAGTCTATTAAAACCAATAATATAAGCAAATCTATCATTCGAGAAGACTTTTCATGTTACATAAAAGCTCACAATGGTGATAAATTATTTTGTGTAGAAACTTTGACCCTTTCGGAATATTTATCATCGCTATGCCAAAGTATGTCTATCAAAGCTTGTACTGTATGTAGAATGAGTTCCCATTATTTTATTCAAAAATTGCTGAAATACCCAAAACCTTGAAAAATGTATGAAGTGATAAATGTTTAGAAATCTCCTGACATTTTGCCACTCAAACACTATGTAATTTAATGCAAAATGACATATGAAGTTATACCTCCTTACAAGTTGACAATTTGTGAATTCAAGGATTCTATAAGTTCTATCTTAATCCTTAAAAAACCAGAGCTTGAAAGGAACTGCTACCAGCTTGTAATTTAAGAAGAGGAGTATATACATTTGTTAAAAATACACAGGGTAGATGTAGCTATGTTTGGATCTGGGTTTGCTCTTTCTTACTATAGCATAATTTTATATCAGGAGTCGTTAACAAAAGAATGTGAAACATGTAGAATACCCTCAAACTGTTGAACCTTTTTAAAAAAACTTTGATAATATAAAGTTCTAGTGGACTTTCAATCAACTGCTTTTAATAGACTACTACGCTAATATAGTCATTAATTATTTATTAATAATATAGCACTCTGTTCTTGACCATTTACTTATTTGTCTTATATTTATTAACTTTTCCCTTAAATTACTGTATTTTTATCCACAACAGTGTTTTCTTAGCTGAAAACATCAGAACATAGATTTCATTTACTTGACAGACACTTATTAAGACCTATGAGGTATGGGGCACTGTGTAAGGTAAATGAGATACAAAAGGGAATGAAAACAGTCTTGGGAGAGATGTTTAACCCAGTCAGGGAAGGCTCCCCCTCAAAATTGGTACATACCATCTGAGCAATGAATGGGTATTTTACAGTGGACAAAGAGCTGTACAGACAGAAGGAACTATTTATTGAGAGGTAGCCTGATCTGGTCAGGTGACTTCAAATAGTTCAGTAATCTAGGGGCACTTGGGTGGCTCAGTTGGTTAAGCATCTACCTTCAGCTCGGGTCATGATCCCAGAGTCCTGGGATCAAACTCCCCAGGAGCTCCCTGCTCCCCGAGGAGCCTACCTCTCCCTCCCTCCCTCTCTCTCTCTCTCTCTCTCTCTGTGTATGTGTGACCTTCTCTCATAAATAAATAAAATCTTTTTAAAAAGAAACAGTTCGGGGAGCCTGGGTGGCTCAGTGGGTTAAAGCCTCTGCCTTTGGTTCAGGTCATAATCCCAGGGTCCTGGATCAAGCCCCACATTGGGCTCTCTGCTCAGCAGGGAGCCTGGTTCCCCCTTCTCTCTGCCCGCCTCTCTGCCTACTTGTGATCTATGTCAAGTAAATAAATAAAATCTTTTAAAAAAAAGTTCAGTAATCTGGAGCCAATAAATAATGGAGTACCTATCCACTAAGAACGGTCCTGCTATGTACCAGCTCTCGGTAACACACTGTCATAGACCTATCCTGCTAGGAAGTTCACATCAATTAAGTAAGGTAGGTTTAACTAACCTCATTTTTTAAGTAAAACTAATGTTAATAATATTCCATCATTTGTCCAAGGTTAAATCCTAAACTGAAGATTAAACCAAAATCTAACTCTAATGCCCCTGCTCTTCACACTGACCATTTAATTGTTACTATATACATTACATATTTAATAAAGGCTTGCCTTTTGACAGTGTTTCATACAGATTTTCACACTGTTTCTAACAATACTTCTTAAACATTATGTCTTTCTTCACCTCTCTGGTAAATTCCATCTATATGGTAAAATGGCAAATAATGTAAAAAAAAAAAAAAACCAACAACAAAAAAACTTTGTGATAAGGTGATATGTTCATCCCTGGGTTTCCCTAGGGATATTTAACCTCCTTAGGGATGAATTCTGAAGCTGTGTTCTGTGAAACACAAATGAAAGTTTACTTCAGGGTTAGTGGCCAATATCACAGTAATTCTTGTAAATATTTCAAATACATTAAGAAAAATAATATAAAAAATTTTAACTACATTTATAAATGCATAAAGTCTTATGGTTGTCTCCTTTCTAAAGGTTGCAAATAAAGAAATCTAGTCAACACATTTACAAACTTTTTATAAATCTGTAAGATTATCATATCCACATCAGAAACTCTTCATGAAATTACCTGACACATAGCATGTTGCTTCATCTGCACCTTTGACAAATTGAATGTCATAAACTCATCTTAAGTCTAGAATATTCTAACGTTACCATATTTTGTGCATCTAAATTCATTCTGATCATTTCATAGGCCAGCAGATTTATCTGGGAGACCAGTTACTTTTCAGTATAATCCCAGTGAATGTTTCTCGAGAACGGATGGATGTTGCAACTGAGTGTTACAGGTGTGCAAGTGGCCTGAGGTCAAGCAAAGCGGATGTTGCTACAGAGCCTTCTACCCCTTGCCTAATTGACAGTGAGGAGTGGGAGTCAGAGCAGAGCAAATAATCATTCATTCCTAAGAGCCTCCTGGGCTGCCTTGCTCGCTCTGCTGCATTTGTGTGAGGAACTGTTTCCTTTCTAATTTTTATATGCAATTATCTCTGGTATTTCAGAACATGGAAATTTTCACTTTACATACGAATATTGTTATAAACATGTTTACCAGTTGCCAAGCTGCTGAAAAACAGCAGACCTCTAAACAACTTGTATTCTTTGCCCCCAGCAATGCATCTCTTTGGCCTCAACTGGCAGTTACAGCAGACTGAAAATGACACATTTGAGAATGGAAAAGTGAATTCTGATACTATGCCAACAAACACGGTATCATTACCTTCTGGCGACAATGGTAAGAGAAAGAATTATGTGTCTTGTGTGTTTCTTTTAACATCTCTTTTCCATAAATTTATTTTTATCCATGTCACATCCAGTTATATCTGGGAGAGGGAAAAGATTTTGAAATGCAGATGTCATCTTTTAATGAGGGGTTTTTATTCATTTAGTTGAAAGATTGGAAGTTCACCTTTTTACTATAGAAATAGTATGTTTTTCTGCCTTCTGAGTTGATGGCTAGGCTTTTCCACCTTTCCCTCTATAAGTGAGTATTTTGTCTTATTTTTAGTCTGTAAATAGGCTATAATTCACTATACCACCTCATATATTGTATCTTGGGTATATTAAGCTTTTTTCATTCAGCTAGCATATGGAGTTGGAATACTATATTAATTTTGTTATAAAAGCTTCCAAATATAAGACACATTAAAGGATTATAATTTATTGACCTTTCTTCTGCTTGTCCTTTCTATAAACCTTCATAAGTTTGCACTTTGGGCTAACAGACTTTCATGTCATTTGGTTCTGAATTAAAAACAGAATTTAAGAAGTCTGAAAATTCTTCCTTTCATTTTTCTATATAAACACCCAGGAAAATGTATATATGCATGTATATATTTATAGTATATACACCTGCCCATTATTTCGATACGTGTGTGTGTATTTTGACACTTGGCAATCTCTGACTTTTTACAAAATGTCATAATACTTTAGATCTCAAAGCAACCGAATCAAGATACCTTTTTTGGTCATGTAAATATATTGTCTGCCTTTAAGCGTTTCCCAAGCTTTTCTTCCCTGTTTGTTTCTTCTTATCTCATGTATTTGTTTTCTGCTTTGGCATCAATTATGTCCGTCCTCGTGTGGCTAGTTTCTCTGCAAGACTCGAAAGAAGCTCTTGTGTATTTATAGATAACATAATATCTATTTATTTATATTTTTACATATGCTGCCACTGGACACGTACCCATTCACCATGACTAATGCCTTCATCATTTTTCTGTTCTCTGTTTTCTCATCTTCTGTTTTATTTTAACAACAATACTTTATGGTATTTCTCTTCCTTCTCAGGGAGCCTGAGGAATTCTATAAGACTTTAGATTTTCATGGTAGTAATAAATACCCTTCGCTGCACACCTGTATGGAGCCTTTTGATGTAAGACTCCATGTATTCCAAGAAACTATAAGTTGGTGACCTATTAGTAATGAAAACTGTAGGTGGGGGAAAGTGCAGCTAAGTAAACAATTGTTTAATTTTTTATACACTGATAAAACACAGATGAACCATTCGCCCAAGTGACGGCACAGAAAGGGAGAGTGTTTATTCTGGGCTTTAGAGATTAAAATGTAGCCTGTCTCTTAAAGCGAATGGTTTCTATGAAAAGAGCCCGATGGCACGTCCTAACCACACGTGGAAGGAACTTTTTTTTAGACTCAAGAAATTAGTCTAAAAAGAGAAAGGCTTATTGTAGGCACATTTTCTTTTACAACATCCTGGCCTTTTATCATGGTGAAGATGAAAATAGAGCACAGCTAATTAGTTCCACAATACTTGAGCGGCATAATACTGAGAGAGCTGTGGATTGAGAGATGCTCCCCCAGCCGCGTGCTGGTCCCTGGTACTCTGCCAGGGAGTGCCTCCTTTTGCTTGAATCAGTGGTCCTCAGCTCACATATACCTCTGTTCAAATCCTAGCTTCTTCACCTGTTTACTTTGTAACTTTGGTCAAGGGGCTTCGTGGTTCAGATCCTGCAAGAAGATTTTAGGATACTGTTGGAATAAACCATCTGGGATCATAGCAGTTCCAGGCATTTGAAAGAACATCATGGTGGGGTGGGGGGGTGGCGCGGTGAGCCTGGGTGGCTCAGTCCGTTAAGCATCTGCCTTCGGCTCCGGTCAAGATCCTAAGGTCTGGGATCGAGCCCTGCCGAGCAGGGAGCCTGCTTCTCCTTCTCCCTCTGCTGCTCCCCCTGCTTGTGCTGTCTCTCTCTCTGTCAAATAAATAAAATCTTTTTAAAAAGAAAGAACATCAGTACATACAGCTTCAGAAATTCTGCGGAGCAAATAGAGTTTTAAACTCTTCTCTATGATTGCAATAAGAAATCTACACTATGTCCCACACTCATACCCATCTGAAATACGTTTCCCAAAATAGTACTTATCCTCATTTTGTGACATGCACCCTGGTTTGCTTACTCTGCTGTGTTTCCCATTTAAACAAGTGCTGGTTGACACTCACAAAATTTCACAGTTTACAAAGGATGGTGGCCCTTTCAATAGCACTGCTCTGAAAGTCCCTTCCACTAGGAGAGACTAAAGTTCCCCAACGTGATCGCAGAATGCACTGCGTACAGTTGACGTGAGGCTGTAGGACTGATATGAGGAAGTGGAGATGCAACATGGGGGGTTAGGGGGGTAGGAAAAGAAGAAAAGAAACAAGATGGGATTGGGAGGGAGACAAACCATAAGTGACTCTTAATCTCACAAAAGAAACTTAGGGTTGCTGGGGGGAGGAGGGTTGGGAAAGGGGGGTGGGTTAATGGACATTGGGGAGGGTATGTGCTATGGTTAGTGCTGTGAAGTGTGTAAACCTGGCGATTCACAGACATGTACCCCTGGGGATAAAAATATGTTTATAAAAAATAAAAATTATAAAAATAAAAAAATAAAGGACTGTGTATACACGGAAGGAAAGAACCTTCTGCCTAGCCTAGCCCTGTAAAGAAGCGCTCCACATAAGGAACAGGTGCCAGGTGCCCCAGGATGATTTAGGTACTCTGGAGAACTGATGCTCCAGCCCACCAGCTGGACGGGCATTCATAGGCATTTCTCCTTACAGAAAGGAAGGCTAGTTCTGGGCTCACAGCTTGTCTGCAAAGTGGGACCTAATTAGTAGTCACTTGTCTTCTTCATTATATCTCAAACAGCACCCCCCCCCAAAAAAAACCCCTTAATTGTGAAGATTCTTATTTCCATTTTTCCAAGTATCTCTTAAATACTTCCATGTGTCTCTTGAATACTTACCGTCATGGGGTTCGGGGGGCAGGAGGGGACAGTATTTACAAGACAGAGGAGGTACCTGAAATTCACAGCTTTTAAACCTCTGGGATGATTCTGTCCTGTCCATTCACCATCATCCACGACCTCAGCTTTTAAAGTATCCAGAGAAGCCTATCACATCATCTCTTTAGAAATTCAAGATTGCCACCCTTAGGAGAGCCTTAGAATTCTGAACAAAGCTCACTAGCAGATCTAACTGTGCTAAGTATAATGAGACAAATGAGTCACAGCCCCTAAATACAATACTTTGTTTATGCCGTCCTATTTTATTCTCGTTTTATAAGTACAACGCTAAGGACCAGTCATGGGGTTAAGGTTTCAGGAAACTCCCTGCTAGCTTGTAAGCCCATTTAAACAGAAGCTTCTAAGTGGTATTTAGTATATAAAAAAAGAATTTCTATTATATTCCCTGAGACCATCTACGACCGCCAGTTTTAGAGACGAAGTGTTAGAAGTGTGGAGTCTCAGGCAAAACTGATGGATGTTGGACAATGGGAATGAAGAGAGGAGAATGAGGTTTTCAACTTCCAATACCTGTCTCTTTCCAGAAACTACAATTACTCCCCTGGACCAAGGAATTCACTTAGCCTAGTATACTGGAAAGAATGACCCAGGCCTGTATTCCGTTCCTAGCTCCTTCATTTATTTACTTTGTAACCTTGAGCAAGTTACCTGACCCCTTGGAGCCTCAGTTTCCTCACGTGTACATAATACCCATCTCCCGGCTCATTGACTGGCAAAGGTCTGGCCACCCTACTCTGCTGCCTTTGCAGACTCCCATCCATACTAGTCAACCCTTGTTCTAGATCATCCTACAGTCCTCAGAACCCCAGCTCTCTCAACAGATGGGCCCTTCTATTCAACAACAAATAGAAACCTCTCCAGAAATTTCTCTTAATTTCTTGTAAACAAATCATTCCTCTGCGTGTCTGGATCTGTACGTTCATTCCCTTTGCTCTGTATTCGAGGCTCATCTTTCCATGAGCACTCTCGATCCCATTCTGTGTCTTCCAGATTTGCCCACTGTTGACACCTTCCAGGAACATGAGAACCTACAGAGGCCTCTCAACATCTTTAAAGAAAAGCCCCAAATCCCTCGACTCTCCCTCCTAGTCCAGCTCTACCCATTTGTCCCTTCTCCCGTCACACCCAGCCTTCGTGAGCACAACATCTGTATTCATTATATTCATTTCCTCACCTTCCACATACCCTTTCTCATGGCTCATTCTCTACCGTCATGCACTGAAACTGGTGTCTTTTGGGGTTATCATGTGCTACATCGGTAGCATCAGTGAAGACTCTTCCATCTTTATCATCTTTGAGTTCTTGGTAGCATATGATAGTTAACCCAACCCTCCTAGTGGAAATGTTCTTTTCTTGTAGCTTCTGTGATACCGCCTTCACCTTGGCTCTCTTCCTGACTCTTTGGCAGTAACTTGACTCCTCTGTTGACTCAGCTTTCTCCTGCTGATCCCTCCACATTGCCTCTACTCAGGACTCTGCTCTTTTTTGGAATAGGATTCCTCTGGGTTCTCTTATCTGCTCTCCTGGCTTCGGTCACGTTCTCTGTGCTATGTTACATTCTGCGTGCTCCCAAATCAATGTAAGTATATTTGATATATGGACATATATAGATATTTCTCTACCTTTGAGCTCCAGACAACTATGCAAAATCTATCCAGGTCCCTTTGGAACTGTTTCACCAGGGTGTCTTCCAGGTGTCTCAGACTTCACGGGTCTAAAACTGAGCCCATGGACTACTTTGGTTCTCTATTCTTGCATCCAGATTCAGTGGCCTAAGAGAACAGTTGGTATCAGCTCTCCTGATTCTGGACATAGACTTGGAAATTCTGGTGATTGTGCTTGGTGTTTTCCTGCAGTTGCTTTCAGATATCAGCTGGGGCTGTTTAAAAGCTCCACTGAGCTAGAAGTCCAAGGTGGCTCACTCTCATGGCTGGCACTTAGTGCTGTGTGTTGGCCGGAACTCAACTGCGGCTGCTGCCAGAACATTCCATGGGGCTTGGACTTCTCAGAGCAGAGCAGCTGGTTCTGAAGAGAAGTATCCCAAGAGGGAGCATTCCAAGAGACCCACACAGAAGTTATAAGCTTTTGCACATCCTACGATCCTGGGCACTTGAGGATGTCACTTCGATTGCATCCTGTTGGTCAAGAAAGTAAGATCGGTGCAGATTCATGGGAAGGAGAATTAAACTTTCTGTCTTGTGGGGAAATGCAAGGGATTCATTTCATGGGAGTATGAGTTGTGGTGACCATCTTCTGGAAAACACAATTGCTGTATCATCTCTTTCCAAATTTGTCTCTCCTTCAAAGCTTTCTGGGTCAGGAAATGGCATCGTCATTCACCCAGTTACCTGGGCCAGAATTTCAGGAGGGATGCCTGACTCCTCCTACTCTCTCACCTCCAGATTCAGTGAATAACCTAGTCCATCAGTTCTAACTTCACAGTATCTCTTGGATCCATCATCTCTCACCTGAATTAGAGAGGCCACCTTACATCTGGACTGTTATGTGTCTAGTCTTGCTCACAGAGTTTTCAAACACAAATTTGAGATATCACTACCCTGTCTGACCTCCTCCAGTGACCTAGACTCCCATCAGATGCCTTTCAGTGATTCCCAAGGCTCCCCACAATCTGGCTGTTGATCACGCCGTACTCTAATATGGAAACAGTATAGGATAGAGGTAGAGCCTAGGCTTTAGAGCCAAACCGCCTGGCTTCACATCCTAATTCTGATCCTTAATGGCTTTGTTACCTGGGACAAGGTGTCTATAGCTTCTTTGGCCTTAAGTTTTCTCATCATTAGAACCGTCTTAAGGATTCAGTGGAAATACTTAAAACGGTGTGTAGTACATAATAAAGGCTTGAAAAATGTTAGTGGCTATCACTGTTACTACTTAATGTATGTCTTCTTTGCCAGAGTAGGAGACACAGATAATATCTGTTTTCTGCTGCTCTGTCCCAAGTTCGCAGCACAGTTAAAGATGCTCAGTATTTGTCAAAGGAATAGATGAAAATAGTACGACTAAATGCTATAAAGTACATAAAGGGCCCAACGCCGTGCCTTGCAAAGTATACACAGAACAAATTTGGTAGAGCCCAGTGGTTAAGAATTGAAGCTCTCTTACTGGCTGGCTTGGCATGAGTGACCTTCCCTAACCTCCTGATTCTCCGTGCGGTAGTACTGATGTTTAAATCAAATCCTGCCTGTAGGCTGCCAGGCAGTGACTGGAACATGGCAAGATTTGATACACGTCAATAATTATTAGTTCACTCTTTTTAACACAATTCTAGATCACACACTTGTAATTTGTAGCTGAGTTTTTAAGAAAACCTATCTTTAAATCTGCATCAGGAATATTCCCTAAAGCAATAATAGAAATGCTTATTATTAGTTATTTGGATTTTATGAAAGGAATCTTATCCTTAATATTCCTTTGAATGCAGAGTATTGTAAAGTTATTTACTGAGCATATGTTACGTGTCATGCATAGAGCAAGGCTCTGAGCATATAGCTGTGGCGGGGCGGGGTGGGGGGGGAGATAATCAGGGTTGTTCGCAGAGCATGTGAATTGCTAGGCAAGATAGAAACCAGGCAGGCAATTACAGTGAATTAGCAAATAGGAGGCACCTTGGCAGGATATTTCAACACTACTTTATTTGAAAGGAACAATAAGACAAATGCCAAAATTTGGCAGAGACTTGTTTGGGATAATCTAAGACAAATAAAAAGCCATAAATTTTGGTGAGTATAACTCTGGCAAATTACTTCTCCAATCGAAAACAAAACAAAACAAAAACAACCACTCCTTTTGTACAAACCTCCAGTTATAAAGTAAATGGATTATGGGATATAATGTAGAGCATGGTGATCATAGTTAATAATACTGTATTAGATATTTGGAAGTTGTTAAGAGAGTAGTTTTTTTTTAATTTTAGTTAACATACAGTGCAATATTGGTTTCTGGAGTACAATTCAGTGATTCCTCCCTTACATACAACACCTGGTGCTCATCACAGTGCCCTCCTTAATGCCCGCCCCCCATCCAGCCCATCCCCCACTCACCTCCCTCCATCAACCGTTAGTTTGTTCTCTGGCCTCTGTTGTTCAGAGTCTCTGATGGTCTGTCTCCCTCACTAAGAAAGTAGGTCTTAAAAGTTCTCATCACAAGAAAGAGGCTGTAATTACATGAGGTGATGGCTATCAACGAGATTCATCGTGATGACTGCTTCACGTTGGGTACAAGTGTCAGGTTGTCACAGTGTACTTTAAAACTAATGAAATGTTTTATGTCAATTATGTATAAACAAAAATTTTTTTCAACTCCTGAGCACAGATTTAAAAACTACGTATATACGTGTGTGTACGTATATATACATACATACTTATGTGTATATATATATGATTCGTCCTGTTTCCTGTTGAAACAAAATAATTCCAGTGTTTTTCAACTTTACATTATTGTTCGTCATGTATGAATTCTCTCAACTACTGGACAATTTCAGAGAATTAAATTTTATAGCAAGTTGAAGATCGCCTATGATTTGAAGAAATGGGCTAAAAGGGCCGCAGGTGCCTTGCGTTTTCTTCAGTATTGTTTATATGATTGGAGTTGCAGTGTGCAATAGTTCCTTCACTAGGTGCCCCACAGATGTGCGTTCATTAAACGGTATTCGCAAAGTAGTTCTGTTTCAATTCACCTCACTTGTGATGTGACCCTGTCTGTCCACAATGCTAAGTTATGGCATGTGGTTGTTTATAAAATGATACGTTCTCTCAGAGATCTGAGAGTCGGGGCATGACCCAAAGGGACGTCCTAGGCTTGGAGGGTGGGCTACTGATTGTCTGTAAACGCCTAACCTTGCTTCCTGACATCTTCATTATTTGTGCCTCTGCGGGACTTCAGATGATATTATCATTCACCCTCCTCAACAGTGGAGTTAGGCTTTCGCAGTTGGATTTCTTTTCGGCCTTTCCGTTTTAATAATTACGGGCTCGTTTACTCACATCCTATGCAGGCAGCAAAGTCATGATCTGGAATGGCAAAACGGTTAGTATTGAGCATCTGTGCTTTTTCTGATGTCACAATAATTTTCAGGCAGGTACCAAACCTCCTGATTACGAGTATGATTTCAATATTCCATTTTGTCCTTATAACATCTAAGGTTGGTAAATTATTATTTATACAATATCTCAGAGTTCAAGGCATGGTTAATGCAGTATCTGAAAAATGCCAATTTTATGGAAAAAATTTTCCTGATGTGTTTGCCTAGAAATGGGGGAATTACCTAAGAAGGAGAGGAGTAACAATAACTTCAGGGATGTGACCTCTTTATGTGTTCACGCTCTGACAACCATATTTTAAGACGTTCAGACTGTTGTGACACATACTTACTGATGAAAGGGAAATTCACAGTTAGTAGGTAAAAAGACTGCTAGTGGCTCCCACATTCAGACGCAACAGGACATGTTGGAAAAAAATCTTCAAGATGATACCCTATTGTGTTCGAAGACATGGAACACCTCCCTCTTACTGTGAAGGCTTTAATTGGTTTGATTCCTAACCTACACGCTTTGAGTTAGAATAACTACAGGGCATTCTGTTGCCCTCTCTATTTTTTTCTCCATTTTTCCTCCTTTTTCTCTTAGTAAAACCTACAAACAACCTTCCCGTTTCCTATGATCATTCCCAAGTTCAGGCTCCGGGGGCTTAAGGATGGAGTGATCTCAGTGAGGGAGGACAGAGAGCACCAGAACTGGCCCTCCTTTTATTTCCTCTGAAGCCAAAGTGTTCTGGAATTCAGGACATGATGAAAGACATCTGTGTCCTGGCTTTTATCTGGGAGGACTGATGAGCTTCAGAGGAAAAGGTTGCTCAGTATTTACAAGCTTATCAAACTGTGTCAACGGCTGGCTGACTTCCAGGTGTGGTTCCAATCCATGAAGAGCATTTGAAAACGCTAACAGGATTGACCACACTTGACTTGGCCAAAGGAGAGAAGAGCCGGGACTTGAAAAGCAGTAGTACAGAATTTAGAAAGACAAAGCCCCTTCACATGACTACGATCCCCTGACATTCACACTGGAGGCTTTTGCAAGAACGTTACACTAATCTAAGCCGCCGGGTCAGTGGATTTAGGTAAAGGAAAGTCAGCCATGTCCCACTCCATCTCTGATTATAGGAAGAGGTCAGGTCTGCATCTGTCTTTTAGAAAAGACCCGTTTTAAGTCTTTAATTCAAAACAAATTTATTCTTATTTTTAAAAAGATTTTATTTATTTATTGGAGAGAGAGAGCATGCAAGCACGAGCAGGGGGGAAAGGTAAAGGGAGAGGTAGGCCCTCTGCTGAGCAGGGACCCTGATGCGGGGCTCAATTCCAGGGCCCTGAGATCATGACGCTGAAGGCAGACACTTAACTGACTGAGCCACCCAGGCGCCCCAAAATATATTCATTCTAAATGGTGTAACAATTAGAAACAAATAGAACTGGATGGGCACTTTAAGGCAAGAGTCCTATTTCAGAGGAAAAGCTAGACTAGATGTGTGGTCTTTTTTTTTTAAGATTTTATTTATTTATTTGACAGAGAGAGAGAGATCACAAGTAGGCAGAGAGACAGGTAGAGAGAGAGGGGAAGCGGGCTCCCTGCTGAGCAGAGAGCCCAATGCGGGACTCGATCCCAGAACCCCGAGATCATGACCTGAGCCGAAGGCAGAGGCTTAACCCACTGAGCCACCCAGGCACCCTAGATGCGTGATCTTCAAACTATTTAGTTCTTGGGCCTTGAGACAAAACAGAAATACAGATTTAAATTAAAGTGTATTTCCTGCAACAGTTAGACTCATAAATGTTTTGAAAACCTGTTTTGTGCTCATAATTATGAGTTGTACCCATTTGACTAAAATCAACCTAATTATTCTATAACTATGTGAACCATTTTTATAACTACTAAATATAAAAAGTGTACATGTATTGAAAAATACCTGTCCGAGTAAGGTGAATGGGGACTTTCCCAAATAGTCCAGGTAGTCATGGATGGATATTATTACAAAAGCAAAGGGAAAAGATTCAGTATCCATTTTATTCCTGCTTCTTTTTTTAATAAACATAAATATAAGAAATCTTGCTGCAAAATAAGCAGATGGGAAGCAAAGGATTTTTTTAGAGTGATGCTATTCAACTGTTTGAAATCCTTATTAGTCATATGTCAAGAATCACGTTGTGATCTATTTCTAAAAGGTGTGTTTAGCGGTCTGCAAGCTGTCAACCCTGCCACTTGTCTTTGTCAGTCTTACTGAGAGCACAGAACTGACAACTACCTGCTTTCAAAAATATTTGGTCCCACGTCTTCCAGATCCACCCATTTCTCAGCTTTCATGAAGTATATCCATAAAAAGCATTCCCAAGGCTTAGCAAAACACTCGTAACTGTACCCGTTACTCTTTCTTTAACTCAGTGGCTTTGTTTAACCCGATATCCACAGAATGGCATAGAAAATGGAACTTCTGTTCAATTTCATTTACCTTTGTTATTACAGTGTCTTTTGAATGCTTTTATTGTAGCATATGTTTTAAATACCTCTAATTGGCTCATTTAATTTGTGGGAAATACTGGATAATTTCCTGGCAGAGCTGGGACTCATTAAAATGGAACTTTCTGTCAGAAAAAGTGTGACTGATTTCTTCAGTTCAGATAAAGTAATAATACATTTTGTCACAGTCATCAGAGCTCTGAATTCCTTCTCTAAGGCCATAGCAGAGAGGCAGGCAGAGCACAAATCCTTGCCATGAGTTTGGCAGTTGGAGCGAATAAGGCATCACTGCCTTTAATAGTTCTTACCTTATGGATGTTGTCTTCATAGTCATGAAACTTCAGCCGGTGGAAGGCGTTCTCTGCCAGCGGTTAGGATGGATAATAAGGTCACCAAACAGACATGTTCTCTCTCCCTCTTGATGTCTCGGACTTCATAACCTACCAACAGTCTTAAGTATTCTGATCTTAATGCCACACTTTGTCCTTGATAGAAATACATGCAAGACAGGGAAAGACACTAAAGCTCTCCCTTGGGTTTATAGTGTCTCAAATAAAGAAGGCTTCGTCAACAAAACTACTTTCAAGTTTGCCTTTGTTTGGCACATTAGAAGCTTTATATGCTCAAGACAGTAAGATTCTGAATATGTGAGAGGTATGCCCTTCTGTTGTAAAGAGAGTCTACATTATGGACATTGTTGAGGTTCTAGAAATTAATTCCCTTAAAACAGACTACTACTTTCCTCTTTGAAATTCCTCCCAAAATATGTAAGGAAGAAGGGAAGGAAGGAGGGAGGGAGGAAGGGAAAAAAGTCTTCATGTAGTCTTCATACCTAGGGGTATGACTCCTCTTATTTGAAGACTCCTGGACCAAATGACCTCCATGGGCACTTGAACTCTGAGATGCCATGATGTTATGATTAGTCAGTCTTTTTCATTACAGGGAGACAAGAAAACAATGATCTCAACTCCTACTGCCCCCATTCAGGCACATCCAATCAACCTTGGTTCTTCTGTCTTACAAATGAAAGAACCTTCTTTGTGAAAAGGAGCCACCTGTTTAATTGCTGTGGGACTAATTGGATAAGTAAACACACATATTGACACAACGGTAGACACACATATCATTTCTGTGAGAAAAGCCTTAACCCCTTGAAATCAGTATATGGAGAAAACAACAAAGCAAAACCTGAGACCCTGCAAGTCACAACTTGATTACTAGTTCCAAAGCTAATGCTTGGGCCAGGATGATGGGTGGGCAAACAAGGTTCTGTGATGACTACCATTCTATGCTTACCAGCATTCAAAGTGCTGGTGTGCTATTCAAACTGCTAAAAACCACTTATAGCGCCTCTGCATGGGATCAAGGCCATTGAGTGGATTAGATCACGAAAGCTTCAGAAAATAACAATAGGACTTGCTGATAACAATGAAGTATAATGATAGCCTTAGTGATGTACAAACTTGATGAGTGTGTCCAAATGGGAACCACTTCCGTATTTAAATATGACGTGTATACGAACCAGTTTTCGTGGGGAAAAAGACTACTCTTTATTCAGTATTTTTAAAATAGTTTCATGTGGAAGTCAACCAAAAGACAAGAACCTGTTAGGAATTTAGTATAAATTATTACTCTAGGGATTTTACATTATAGTATCCATGGCAGTGCTTATTTCATAAGATTTCTTTCTAATCAAAATAACTCCAGGGGTATCTGGGTGGCTCAACTGGTTAGGCGTCTGCCTTGAGCTGCAGTGGTGACCTCAGGGACCTGGGATGTGAGCCCATGTAGGGCTCCCTGCTCAGCAGGGAGTCTGCTTCTTCCTCTGCTCCTCTTCCGATTCCTGCTCATGCATGTGCTTTCTCTCTGTCTCTCTCAAATAAATAAAGAAAATCTTTAAAAAAAAATTAAGTATAGAAAAACCTATAACTTTATATTCTAAAACTGAAACCCAAGCAGATTCTCTGGTGTGGTTCAATGGGTTACCACATCTGATTTTATATAAATTAGACAAATTCAAAACTTAATCATTTAAAATAATATTTTTTTAATAAAAAGCAAAGATTTTACTGATGACTATGTAAGGCACACAGTTTTGGATTCTGCAGACCTCACTTTGAATCTTGATTCTACCACTCACTTTGGGCAGGTAATTTATTTCTCTGACCCTTAGTCTCTTCATCTCAAAGTAATGTCAACCTCATGGAGGTTTTTTGAAATTCAAAACAGATAAATTAGGTGAAACTACTTAACATATCATAGGTATTCAGTAAAGTTAGTTCCATGTCTCCTTTTTCTCTCTTTAATCTTTTCATTAAAAACTAATTTATGGGGGCACCTGGGTGGCTCAGTGGGTTAAGCCTCTGCCTTAGGCTTAACCCACCAGGTCACGGTCTCAGGGTCCTGGGATCGAGCCCTGCATCAGGCTCTCTACTCAGCAGGGAGCCCGCTTCCCCCTCCCTCTCTGCCTATTTGTGATCTCTCTCTCTCTCTCTCTCTCTGTCAAATAAATAAATCTTTAAAGAAAAAAAAACTAATTTCTGGGGGCACCTGGATGGTTATGTTGGTTGAGCCTCCAACTCTTGATTTCAGCTCAGGTCATGATCTCAGGGCTGTGAAATCAAGTCTCAGGTCCTCTGCACTGAGCACGGAGCCTGCTTAAGATTCTCTCTCCCTCTCTTTAAAAAACAAACAAACAAACAAACAAAAACTAATTTATGACATATGTAGGTGCTTATTGCAAATGTAAAGTAATTTAGTAATGTAAAGTAATGTAATTTAGTAATGTAAAGTAAAGTAAAATACATTTGCTAATTGCAATGTAAAGTAACATTTGGCCTCAGGTATTTAATTCCATATTTTCCATAATCCCACATTTCCATTTCCATTCCAAATTCCATATGAATCAAGAAAGATGTCTGATTGAAGAGGAAATGAACATAATCTCTGAGTGGTCAGATTATATTTTTTTATCTTTGTATTTAGCTCTGTGTTCTAATTTTGCTAGAGTGAATATGTATTACTGTCATAAAATAAATATTTGATATTTCAGTGAATGATGTGGTGTATAATCTATGAGCTGATTCATAAAAAATTACAAGGATTACTATAACCCAAGTTTTAATTTTTATTCCCTAGAGCATATCATATTACTAAATTATTAGTTAAAGAAAAGCAGGCCCGGTAGCTGCCATGGTTGTGGGTATCAAGATAAAAAGGACGTGGGATTGTAAATAATGAGTTTTTATTAAGCTTCCTCGTGCAGCCCCTCCTGCCTCATCCCTGGGTTCTGGCAACTATATCCCATCTCGTCTCTCCACTTCCAGGCTTCTCACTGTGGTAGACCCCCTAACCTGCAGAATAGGTGTTCCGAGACCCCCAGGGGATGGCTGAAGCCATGGATCCTACTGAAATTTATATATACTGTGGTTTTCCCTATAGGTACCTACCCAGGATAAAGTTTAATTTATAAATTAGGTGCTATGAGAGGTTAACAACAGTAAGTAACCACAACATCAAATAGTTACAGCGATACCGTATAATAAAAGTTATGTGAAGGTGGTCTCTCTCTCAGAATATCTTACTCTCCTTACTCACCCTTCTGTTTGTGATAAATGGGGGTGGGGAAAATGCCCCTGTGGAGAGATGAAGCGAGGTGAACCGTGAGGGCCTTGTGATGTGGCGTTAGGCTACTATTGACCTTCCGAGGATACGTCAAAAGGAGGATCACCTGCTTTCACACCACAGCTGACGTCATAGCTGAAGCAACAGAAAGTGAAGCCAGGGAGACAGCGGCTCCTTTCTTTACGGACTTCCTTTAAGGACTTTAATGTCCTTGAATGTGACTTCATTTCACCTTCAGCCAAATGGTCTCCCTTTAATGTCTAACTCCTTTGCAACCAAGGGTTCATTTGTCTTTATAGCATCTGATAGGCCGGGTAGAAGACAGTCCCAGCATTTACGAGTTCTCTACTTCAAACTTCACATTTATCTATAGCGTGAATTTATTCTGAATTATTCCAGACCCCAGTGGGCATAACTTGGTTATCTGCCATACTCATCTGTAATCACAAGACACTTTCCTTAGTAATCTGGAATTCTGTTTCTCCTGATTATAAACACATGTGTGCGCGCACACACACACACACACAGAGGCATACACCACACAACACAGGAAAAGTAAGTGCTTTTATGGCATTGATATTTGCCCGTATTAAGTCAAATTCAAGTATCTAATTTTTAAGTCTTTATTTAAATTCCAGTTAGTTACCATATAGTGTAATATTAGTTTCAGGAGTACAATATACTGAATCATCACTTCCGTACATCTCCTGGTGCTCATCACAAGTGTCCCCCTCCTTACCCCTCACCTATTTCCCCCATCCCCCACCCACGTCCCCACTGATAACCGTCAGTTTGTTCTCTAGAGTTAAGAGTCTGCCTCTTGGTTTGTCTCCCTCTCTCTCTCTCTTTTTCCACTTTACTCATTTGTTTCATTTCTTAAATTCCACGTATGAGTAAAATCGTATGGTATTTGTCTTTTTCTGATTGACTTATTTCACCTAGCATGATACTCTCTAGGTCCATCCACATCATTGCAAATGGGAAGATTTCCTTATTTTTATGGCCGAATAGGAATTGCATTGTGTATATATACCACATTCTCTTTTTCCAGTCATCGGTCAGTGGACACCTGGACCACTTCCATAGCTTGGCTGTCGTAAATAATGCTGCAGTGAATGTCAGCAGGAGTGTATCCCTTCAACTCACTGTTTCTGTATTCCGTGGGTGAATACCCATAGTGTAATCACTGGATCATAGTATCATTTTATTTTTAATTTTTCGAGGAACCTCCATGCTGTTTTCCAGAGTGGCTACACCACTTTGCACTCCCACCCACAGGGCAAGAGGGCACCTTTTTTTCCAGTCCTCACCAACATCTGTTGTTTCTTGTACTGTCGATTTTAGCCCATCGGATAGGTGTGAGATAAGGTCTCATTGTGGTTTTGATTTGCGTTTCCCTAATGATACGTGACGTTGAGCATCTTTTCATGTGTCTGTTGGCCATCTGGGTGCCTTTGGAACGGTCTTTCATGTTGGAGACCAGACCATTAAGCTGGCCTTCAGGGCCTTCCACAAACTGATCTCAATTCTCCCTTTCGAGTCGTCTCTTCTGTTACTCCCATGACAAACCCAGTACTGTCTCCCATTCGCTCAGCACACACTGATGGCCAAATGCTTTACATACATTGCCTTATGTAATTCTTACAATAGTTCTGTGATTGCATTATTATCACCCCCATTTTACAGATGAGGTTTAGAACCAGAGATTTAATATTTTCCTTAAGAGCGGGGCGCCTGGGTGGCTCAGTGGCTTAAGCCTCTGCCTTCGTCTCGGGGTCCTGGGATCGAGCCCCACATCGGGCTCTCTGCTCAGCAGGGAGCCTGCTTCCCCCTCTCCCTCCGCCTGCCTCTCTGCCTACTTCTTGTGATCTCTGTCAAATAAGTAAATAAAATCTTTAACATTTTTTTTTCCTTAAGAGCACCAGTCAGTTATTGACAGAACCAGGATTCAAACCCAGTTTGACTGACTCCAAAGCCAGTTTTCCTAACTTCTTTTCTAGCCATATGGATCTCTCTGTTCACCATCACTGCAACACATAGCCAATTACACATCCATGGCTTTTTTTAAGATGTATTTATTTATTTGAGAGAGAGAATCTCAAGCAGACTCCCCACTGAGCACGGAGACTGACGTGGGGCTTGATCTCAGGACCTTGAGACCATGACCTGAGCCGAAATCAAGAGTCGGACACTTAACTACCACCCAGGCACCCCTGCACTCCCAAGTTTTTAATCATAATGTTTATACCAAGTCAGAAACTTTACCCTACCTGTCCTTCAAAGTTTACCTTGGAGTTTAACACTTCTGTGAACTTTCAGCCACTAGCCTACAGTGATGCCTCCTTCTTCTGACCTGTAACTATATATGGCTTTAGATCATCCTTAAGCTCATCAGATTCATGGTGTTGTTTTCCCAACCATATAATTAGTTGCTTGATGGCAGAAACCATGGAAGCCAGGATAGATAAGCAGACAATCTCTAAGATTCTGTTCTTTCGTTTGTATTTCTATCACGTGTAGTTCTATGTCCCTGGTAAATGCTCAAACATGGATTCAGTGTTAAACTAATAACTTTTCATAGATAGAAGACTCTGTCCTCCTGTCATTAGAGTAAGATAGATCACCAGTCTGTGATTGAAATTAAACCCTCTAAATTTTCAATTGACAACTCTGGAGGCTGTTTTGTAGTAGATACTTCATAATATTAGGTAATACCTGAAATCATAGTCAGAGTAACATTAAAAAAAATCATAGTAAGTCACCTTTGTGACTTTAAGTAGTTTGAATGGACAGAGGATAATTTTCCAGTTTCATCCTGTCCCTCAGCCTTCATGGGCCTTCTCTGAATAAAAAACAATGTGGCTTTATTTCTATTTAAGGCAAATTGTAAAGCCTTCTCTATCACATGCCCTGTCAGAACATTGAGAAAGAACCTTAGCAAAGAGGAAAGGAGGGGAAAACCATACCCAAATATATGAGTCTTGGATCTGTTTCCTAAAATCAGGAACTGGTAGAGACTTAGGGAGGACAGAGCTTTTGTTCCTTGGTTGAAGGTCATTGAAAGGGGTAATGCAAGTACACTTGGTGAGGCTATGTGTGAATTTGAAATGAGGGCCAAAAGAAAGAGAAACGTTATGGCAGCCTGCTTCACTAATTTTGGGAGAATCTGAACTTATCCCTCCCTCCCTCCCCCGCCTAATGTCCCCACTACCCGTTCTCTGCCTCTTTTCCAGCATCTTGAGTTTTTATTCAATCTAATGCAGAGTTCAGAGGGAACTACATGAATCCGTGCCATTGATTGGTTTTGTTGTTTGCTTAAAGATTGATTTGGAAATCTCCATAATCCATTCTGCCTTAATTTACACTTTGCAGTGCTATGGTACATTTAGAAGGACTGATTAGTAACAGACTTAATCTCTCCTAAGAAATAACAAGACATATATTTGTAAGATAATTACGTTTCAAGTGATCAAGAAAGACGGTAGGTGTGAAAAGAGTTTCAGTAATAGGCATATCTTGGGGGAAGTCAAAGGATTTTTACTTAAATATCTTAAAGAATGTGCTAAATCAGAATTCGTTGAACAACAGTAGCTCACAGAAAAGCTTTTAAAGTGAAAATTATATTGAAACCTTTCATTTATCAGAAGAAAGAATGCCTGAGCATTTAGTGAAAAGAACTTTCTGAAAGGGAAATCTGTTTTGTTATTTGAGGCTTTTTGCGGGCCCGGGTGGGGTGGGTGGGAGGTAGGAAGGGAGGGTGTTAGTTGTTGTTGTTGTTGTTGTTGTTTTAATTTTTCATCGTTTTTCAATGGATCTCTTCCATTCAGGAAAATTCGGGGGATTTACACAAGAAAATAACACCATAGATTCTGGAGAACTTGATATTGGCCGAAGAGCGATTCAAGAGGTTCCTCCTGGGGTCTTCTGGAGATCCCAGCTCTTCATTGATCAGCCACAGTTTCTTAAATTCAATATCTCTCTTCAGAAGGATGCATTGATTGGAGTATATGGCCGAAAAGGCTTACCCCCTTCCCATACTCAGGTAAAAGTAAGCTTTGTTGTCAATAAAATGCAAACTGCTAGTTTGCATTTTTAAAGTTATCCCGTTTCTGAAGTTCAGCTGTATAACTGTTGGACCACTTTCATATTGATCTTTTACAGTGAAAAGAATTTTGAATGTAGGTTACACTTGAGGTTTTTGAATTAGTAGGATGAACAGCATTTTCTTCCTGACTTGCGCTAATCGTTATTGATGGACTAAAATGTACTAAAATTTGTGAGTAACTGAATGAATATCGAACGTCATCTGAGCACCTAGGAAAACATCATGGATTTCCAAGTGGTTTACAAAGATTCTATGAGGATTTCAGAGGATCTTATTCTTTTCATGTAATAGATGCACATAGTATTTTCATCTCAAACATTGTATTCATGCTGTTGAAAATATATCATATTTTTTCTACTTAATGCCAGACTTACAAGGAAAGAAATTATGGGAACATAAACATAAATAGGGTGACATGACCTTTATCAACTCAAGCCACCATTTCCTCAGATAAAGGGACAAGAGAACTTTCATAGATAACCAAGGCTGATCATCTAAGTGTGGTTTTCCAAACAACTCAAATACCCTTCAGTCATACATTCAAGGACCTTTAAAGTTGGTCTGCTTGCATGAAAATTACATCACAGTTAGCAGTCCCAGAGAGCTGCTATCAGTAATTATGTAGGCTTTTTCATAATCTAATACCAGATCAGGGTATTTAAGTTGGAAACTGTGATTTTAAAAAGATCCCATTACTGGAGTGCCTCGGTGGCTCAGTCAGTTGGGCGTCTGTCTTCCATTTGGGTCACAATCTCGGGGTCCTGGGATCGGGCCCCATGTTCAGACTCCCTGCTCAGTGGGGAACCTGCTTCTCTCTCTCTCCCTCTGCCTCTCTTCCCCCTGCTTTTGTTCTCTCTCTCTCTCTCAAATAAATAAATAAAATCTTAAAAATAAAAGAAAAAAGAGGTCCCGTTATGTCTAAGAGAAATTATTTGGATAACCTACTATAACTTTGGAGCTCGGACTTTTCCTAGGGTCAACTATTACGTTAGTCACACAGTCGGATGAGCCTAAAGTTATACTTGATAACCAGTTTATTTACCCATAGAATTTCATGCAGATTTTAATTTGGTTTGTGAGATGTGAACTGGGGGATTTTCAGGTAGGCTATAGAGTATATAATTTTCTGAGAAATGCTTTTTCTATAACCTAGGAATATAAGTTCTAAAGAAAAATTGATCAATACCAATAAAAAAATCATATCTTTAAAGAAAGAGGAGAAAGAAATTTAAATGTTCTTTCTTTTACGTCACTGTAGATCAGAGGAACTTTCATATACATATATGTTATATGGCCGTGAAATCTTTGAGTATCATGCTTTGGTACATTCATTTTTCTGAAAACATTTTTCATATCTACATTATTAAAGTAAATGGCTTTGATCCTTGAACATTAAATACTCCCCAATATGGGGCTCCTGGGTGGCTCAGTCAGTGAAGCATCTGCCTTTGGCTCAGGTCGTGATCCCAGGGTCCTGGGATAGAGCCCCACATCAGGCTCTCTGCTCCGCAGGGAGCCTGCTTCCTCCTTTCCCTCTGCCTGCTACTCCCCCACTGCTTGTGCTCTCTTTCTGTCAAAAAAATAAATTAAAAATCTTTAACAATAAATAAATACTCCCCATTATGTGCCGTGTCCAGTTTAAACTTTTGATTGCAATTATGTTTGACACCTGGTTATGTTGTAGGTGACACAGAGCACGAAATAATAACCATATTGTCTTAAGGAGACACTGAAAGCAGAGAGATTTCATTTATATCTGTAGTCCGGTGAAATAGAGAAAAATAACTTTTTCACTGGAACCAGATACGTGTGTTTTTTTTGTTTGTTTGTTTGTTTTATAACTAAAAAAAATTAAATGTTCCCTCCCAAAAAAGGAAAACAAGTTCCAATTTTTTTGAACCAAAAAAAAAAAAAGTGTAGTCTTGAAGGATTTTACATAAATGGCCATGTGTGTAACCTGTACAAGATTAAGCTATTTTAAATTTACAGACTACAAGCAAATGAACCCAATGTCTATTCTCTGTACTACATTTCAGCTAATATTGCAGAACTAATGACGGTTTTAAAAGTTGCTATTACCAATTCTATCTACTGTAGCAAGATACCTTAAGTTACAACAAAATCTTAGGAAATAAGACTGAGTAATATCTGTTACAGAAATACCCTACTCTTTACCAACTCCCACCCTCCCCTACCCCTTCAAAATCATAAGCAGCTCCCTCTGTGACAGACAAATAATGTAAGAATGTGAAAACCCAATTTATGTAGCGTATCTCTTGGTCCACTGTCCGGCCATTCTGTCATGTTCTGCTCTGTTGCTCATATACTGAGTGGCAGTACTTCCCACCAAAGGGTCAGCAGGCTTACAGTCTGTAAGAAGGGAGCAGATAGAAAGAAGAACTTTAGAAATGGTTAGTGCTGGACTCCAATTATCTTTTAATATGTCCAAGCAAATAACTCCTTGACGGTTAATATTACAGTAATAGATTCTTGTCCAAAATGTAACCTTTGGAGGCTTGAAGGGGTATTCTGGTGTAAAAGTGATATCAAGGAAGAATACACCACCCTCATACACGGATCCTGGGGGTCCCAGGATGGTTGATCTCCATTCATAGATGTTATCACCTTTGGGACCAGCACTGCAGTTAGGTGGAGGGTCTAAAGTGATGTCTGCCAGTTCCTTCTGAATCCTCTTGGCACTGGTAGAGAGGAGTTTGGAGTTTTTGCTCATGCTGACTTTACTCTCCTTCTTCTTGGGGGTGTTTGCTTCCTTCTCGGTTTGCTGGCTGGAGGACGAAGATGAGGAGGAGCTCGTGCTGGCCCTCGAATCGTCATCCGACATAGCGAACCCCCCACCCCACCCCGCAAACAGCCCCTCTCTTTGCATCTGGCTCCTGCGTGCCGCCGCGGCGGCTGCTGCTCCAGATACGTGTTTAAATCGCTTTTCTTGTAACTGAAGAATTATACCTCCGAAGCTAATAAGCACAACAGTGAGCGCAGAACCTATATATTCCAGAAAATAATTTCAAAAGAAAATTGTTGTGTATTTTAAAGATTTATTTAAAGATTTAGGGTTGACTCTAAGTTCTATATACTATATGAGATTAGGGAAATAAAAAGTGCAGTTTCAGGTTTTCCCATAATTCTTCTGGTATTTAAATACAATATGCATGATATCCACTTTTCCTTCCTACCACAATATATGTGTTTAACTAGATTACAGCTTTTCTGAAGCTCCACAGTTATTAGCGTTCCTTCCTCTGGTTTATTCAAGATCAGCAGAGCAAACAACTGTTTCTGAGTTCCATGTTTAAACATGAATTATGCTATAAAGGGGCCCAAATTGAACATTTCTCTGTTTCTGGGGAATGTTAAATAAATCAACCTGAAATAATTAAAATTGGCCAGCCATTCAGAATAGTCACTTGAGTTTTGAAAGTCTTTGTGATCCTTTATGAAACTGTCCATTTGATTGTTGCCAAGGAATCAATTGACTTTTCTTCTCCTTGATGCCCAATTCATTCTCCTGGACAGTTAGAAGCCTGAGGAAGCAATTTAACGCTGTACAGTTAACAGTGTACTGACTATCATTTAAGTACGTTTGCATGAAGGCTGCTTCCCAGTGGTAGCTGGAGACCTGTGTTCTGGATGCATACACCCCTACCACTCTTTGACCTTGTGACCCTGGACAAATCACTTCACTTCTCTGTATCTGTGTCTGTCCAGAAAATGAAACCGTTGGATCAGATGATGTCTAAAATCTCTCCTTCCTCTGTATGCCAATGATTTACAGCAAGACCATGCCACCACCACAAAGTTGATTTAAAAATGTGACCCCTGGGTGGCTCAGTGGGTTAAGCATCTGCCTTCGGCTCAGGTCATGATCTCAGGGTCCTAGGATCGAGTCCCTCATCAGGCTCCCCACTCAGTGGGGAGTCTGCTTGTCCTTCTGCCCCTGCTTGTACGCTCTCTCTCTCTCTCTCTTTCTCTCAAATTAATAAATAAAATCTTTAAAAGGAAATATAGTTAAGTATTCATAGATTCTGAGTTCTCATCCTTTTTAAAAAGATTTTATTTATTTATTTATTTATTTATAAGAAAGAACAAGTAGGAGGCAGAGGGAGAGGGAGAATCAGACTCCTCACTGAGTGGGAAGCCTATGTGGACCCTGAGATCGTGACCTGAGCCACCCAAGTGTCCTAGTTCTCATCCTTTTAATAACAGAATTGAGTTAAGCATATGAAGATAGCTTAACTGCTCAGAAATGAACCAGTAGAATATCGTTATCAAGTCTAACCTTTGTTTCATGATCACTTGCCCAAAGTAGTGAGACTGAATATTATCCTAAAAATAGCTTAAGAGCCTAAGACTTGCCCCCACAAAATAATCCATGTCTCTACCTAATAAATAGGCATTACAGAGTAAAGCCAGTAGCCCCCGTTTGTTCATAAGTGATTGCTTTATACTTTACACCTGGAGAACAAAGATTATTAAATATTTTTGTTCTGTGTCATTTGTTTACTTAATGTAGATATAGGCTTAGGGTTAAATAGAGGACTTGTCTTTAGATATTTGAATAGCCCTCCTGAAGGCCAGTATGAAATGCCCTCCAGGAGAGCCTAGGCAGATTCTCAACAACTGTGGCCTCCCTGCCCCCCTTCTACCCTCCCCCCTAGACCCAGCAAGCCCAGCCTCATTTTATTCACAGTGTGATGCAAATGGTGATTCCCACAATGGAAGTGGGGAGCTTGAAAGACCAGTTAAATCTCAAAGTTTCCTCCCTTTCAGTCTTTCAGGTACTGAGTTTAATATCAGAGGAGAAAAATGTTCATATGCAAAGGAGCCATAGAAAGAAACTTCTCCCTGCCTCTTTGCCATGCTAATGTAAATATTTAAATCTGATGAGAAAACGAATGGCTTATTTGAGATACAGTCACCTTTGGAAAATGCTGCATTCATTTTCCTCTGATAATTTTGGAATACAATTCCAGTGAAAATATTGCGGGTTAAATATCCACACTAGTGATTATTTTCATCCTTGTAAGATAGAAATGAAAAAAAGTTACTGAATGCTATCCGAGTTATGACTTTTTTGTGTGTATTTCTCATAGCTACATGATGTCATGAGATAGTTTTACTACACAAAAAAGTAACAAAAAATGCTTTTACATTTAAATAAAAACTTTAATATGTTGGAAACTGAATCAGATATTCTAAATTCTGTCCAGTAGTAACGTCAGAAGTCTGCGGTCATTTCAGTGGCGACACATTTAATCATGAAACTCGGAATCCCGACGGCTGATTTTATTCCAATTTGATTGTATTAAGGGATTCATATAATAAACTTCTCTTCCAACAGAGCTCTGATAAAATTCCATTTCAGAAATCTATCAGAAAGTAGAATATTGGTGGTTCACAGAGATAATTCTATAACCTTATATATATTTCACTGTAGTGTATTTTTCACCCTCAGGAATAAAGTAAAACCGGGTAAGAGTCTATAGAAACTGAATCACTCTACTTTTAAGGAACTTTTGTCCAACAAGTTTATTAAAACCATGTTGGAAAGTCTTGGCAGCGTCTTTCAAACTCACTGTGTTATCTCTGGTTACAGAGCCTTACTCTTACCAGTCACCTTCCATATTTTTAATTCTCTTTAAATCCTCCAGTTGCATTCTAGCTATCCCATGTTCATGATTGATCTTACTAAACCAAAAATTAAGCTTAATGACATCAACTTCATAATAAGAACTGGGCAGAGTTCCTGCCATCCCCTCAGAACCCCTCTGTTGTTGCATTTTCGGGAGTGGTGAATTTTTTTGGATTTGAATTTTTTGGCCAGTACAGAGATGTACAGGCATCTTGATACTGGTTTTTAGTTTCACCATAACCGAAGGCAAAGCCATGGGTTTGTCCCTGGTGCCTGGGATGGTAACATCAGGGTCACAGAGAGGAGCACGGCGAGTGGTAGGAAAGACCTGAGCTTCCTCACAAACCAACTCCACTGCTTACAAGGGATCGAACCCTCCTCGAGCCCCTCAGGGGTTGGTTTCCTTCATCCTTACAGTGGAAATACCAGCGCCATCCTAGAAAGGTGGCCACGAGGATTCAGTATTCAGTATTGAGTATTCAGTAAGGATAGAGTACTTATCGTGACAGTTGTTACCACACACTGATTAAGTAGGAGACCACCTGGAGAGAGGATCTCCCGGTCTAGAATTAGGTTGCCAGATGTGAAATGTTGCTGGGTCGTGGTTGTATCCACACATGGCACGCACTCATCCAACTCTTTATCAGTTGCTAGGGTTAGCTCTATCTCTGGAAGCCGATCACCCACTAAGGCGAAAATGGTTTGTGAAGTTTGTACACGACAGCCGCGTGCAGTAGGCAGAGTTAGATCATGGTGTCTGGAAAAAGAGTTGGATCAGAGTGTCTGCGTAGAGGGACCTGTCCATCAGGAACCATTTCCTGACGTTGTCTTTTTTTTTTTTTTTTAAGATTTTATTTATTTATTTGACAGAGAGAGAGAGAGATCACAAGTAGGCAGAGAGCCAGGTAGACAGAGACGGGGAAGCAGGCTCCCTGCTGAGCAGAGAGCCCGATGCGGGGCTTGATCCCAGGACCCTGAGATCATGACCTGAGCCGAAGGCAGAGGCTTTAACTGACTGAGCCACCCAGGCACCCCCTGACGTTCTCTTTATCAGAGCAGAGGGGAGACTTTGGAACAAAAAAATAAAATAAGGAAACAAAGCGAGAAGCAGCTACAACTGAAATGCGGCCAGGCACTAAACCTCTGTCCTTGTCCTGCCCCTCAGTATGACTTTGTCGAGCTCCTGGATGGCAGCAGGTTGATCGCGAGAGAGCAGCGGAATCTGCTGGAGCCCGAAAGGGCAGGGCGGCAGGCGAGATCCGTCAGTCTGCACGAGGCTGGCTTTATCCAGTACTTAGATTCCGGAATCTGGCATCTGGCTTTTTACAATGATGGGAAGAACGCAGAGCAGGTGTCTTTTAATACCATCGCCATAGGTAAGAACGGTCTTCAAAAGCATCTTTTTTCCGGGCTGCAGCCTAAACAGGGTGTTGAATGGCAACTTGGTTGTCTTCTCTGATTGGAGTGACTCCTAGGTTGAAACGTGAGACATATTTTTAAATCGTTTATTTATGAATATGTGACATCCCGTGAAGCATTGGGAGGACCTGTTCTTTGGAAGTATCCTGGAGGACGGTGCTTCTTGAAAACAGTTAAAAACATCTGCATTTGTGATGAGCACTGGGTATTATAATTGACTAATGAAACATTGAACGCTACATCAAAAACTAGGTGCTATACAGTGGCTAACTGAACATAATAAAAAAAAAATAAAATAAAATATAAGAAAAAAGCTGCATTTCAGATGGTAGTGCTTTGCTTTTACTCCTTGAATAATCTGAGGTCATTGAATCCTTTTTTTGGTGATGGAGCGGACCATGCATCATTCCTTCCATGCCGAGCTAAAACGATCAAAGAGACACAGTTCACCTCGTGCGAGAAGCAAGCCGTACCCTAAGTGTTCCTTTTCTCTCTTCAGAGTCTGTAGTGGAATGCCCGCGAAATTGCCATGGAAATGGAGAGTGTGTTTCTGGAACTTGCCATTGTTTTCCGGGATTTTTAGGTCCAGACTGTTCCAGAGGTATGCATGTTAGAGCCTTTTCTTAAGCCAATAGAAATAAGCTGTAGAAAGATGAGGAATGCAAAAACCCAGCAAGCCCAGAAAGGGACGGGGAGAAATCCTGCAAAATCCTTGTTCCAACGACGCGTCACCTTTCTCTGGGGGTCTCGCCCGAGTAGGTGGCTGTTAATGCCTCTGTCCTGTTTTATTTCACAGCAGCCTGTCCAGTGTTGTGTAGTGGCAATGGGCAGTACTCCAAAGGCCGCTGCCTCTGCTTCAGCGGCTGGAAGGGCACCGAGTGTGACGTGCCCACCACGCAGTGCATCGACCCGCAGTGCGGGGGGCGTGGCATCTGCATCATGGGCTCTTGCGCCTGCAACTCGGGGTACAAAGGAGAGAACTGTGAAGAAGGTAAACGTGCCAGTATTTGCAGAAGCCCGTGCTTGGCTCTGAAGGAGATGATCTTTGCAGTCTTCGCTCAGGCGGGTGCATGTGTTCACGCGCCTCCTCCTGGAAGCAGCTTGGATCTCCTTAGTTAAGGCCGCATTGTTTTGTTCACATTTTAACCTATAAAAGGCGCAAATGCCAGAGAGCCCCTTTGCTTTCAGTCGGGTGAATCAGTCCTTTTTTTTCCCCCCACTCTGAGGAAAAAAGCAAACATTTGTGTCTTGAAACCATCAGCGGACTCTCATTCTGTTCTGTTTCGTTTTGTTTATCTTTGCTTTTGGGGGTTTTTTGGGGTTTTTTTTGGTTTGGTTTTTGTTTTGGGTTTTTTGTTTTTGTTTTGTTTTTTACAGTTTTTCACACTGATGCCAGCTTGTGTGTCTAGCATTTTGGCGTCTTGAGGAAGATGTACTCACTCACATAATACGCAAGTGGAAAAAAGTACGCCCTGGGCTTGTTCCATGACTGTATGTAATCATGATCGTCAAGATGCTATACTGTAAAGTGCAGTTGAATTGTTTTCTTCCAAAAGCAGAAAAGCCCCATTTCTGTTCTTCAATCAAATTGATTTTATTGATCTGCCCACAGAAAGTAATGCAATTAAGTCTCTAGAATTAAATTTTCAGGCCATTGACCCTACAAGTGTAAAGTTTTATTGAGTCAAATTGCTAAATTAAATCTCGTCATCTAAAGCACATTAAAGTGAATTAAGAAGGATAGAGAGTATGCAACTCATTTATTTCTCAAACAGTCTGAGGGTCCCATGCAGCTGCTGGGATTCAATGGTTGTGGATTAGGTCAACCCATACAATTTCGTTACAGAGGAGCCAATACTTATTACTATCTGATTAAGCAGAAGAGAGAGCAATAGCCTGAAATCTCAGGAGCATATATGTTTGTAATTCGTGAGAATTACGTATCCTTGCAAGAGTTTCCATTACCTAAATGGCATGATCCTTAATGCCTCATCGTATGATCTCTCTGCATTTCAAGAAACGAGTTCTTGCAAGTGGTAGGGAAAACGTTGAGTCTCCAGAAGTTTCATATACACCAGACTGGGATTTAATTCCTTATCCTGCATGCACTGTGTATGTGAGACACCTTCTATATTTAATTATGAAATTGTTCCTCTTTTCTTTCTGCTCCAGCTGACTGTCTGGACCCCGGATGTTCCAATCACGGCGTTTGTATCCACGGGGAATGTCACTGCAGCCCAGGGTGGGGCGGTAGCAATTGTGAACTAGTGAAGACCATGTGTCCAGACCAGTGCTCTGGTCACGGAACGTACCTTCAGGAGAGCGGGTCCTGTACCTGTGACCCTAACTGGACTGGCCCAGACTGCTCAAACGGTAAGGCGCATAAGAGCAGGATGATTGGGTGCTTAATATTGTATAGCTAAAGACAAAGATACTTTAATTTCTAAAAACACACTTATTATATTTAATAGATTTTATTAAAGTTATGATTTATAGAAATACATGCTCCAAGTAATGAAATTCCATTGCCTTATAAGAAGAAACAGGCTAGGTCAATTCGTCATTAAAATTCCTCCTTTAGCAGCATGGCGAAGAATAATATTTCATTTGTCCAAAACACTCCATCTTCCTAACTCTCAAGGCCTGTGTAGATCTTGGGGACTTAAAAATGCCCGTTATCTCATAACAGAGAAGCCTCAGTTGAAAAAGTATTCGACGCCATAAGGCTAAGCAGGATCGCAACAGAGTGTACAGATACAGATATTAGGATGTGCAGAATGGTCCAACACTGATTATTTCTTAATTATAATAGTATGATTATAATTAAAATGGCAGGTAGTAATTTTTTTCCCATCAGCCAGTTTGTTACTGAGCATTAGCTCTGTGCATGGCATGGAGATGAGCCCCATGAGAGTAAAGAATCATTCTTACCCTCTAGGATAGTGTCTTTTTTTTTTTTCAAGTTCTTGACCGTGACCCACAGCCTCAAGCAGTTTTACACTGTGACCTCCTGTGCGTACACCTAGACCCGCATAAGTGAAACAAAGCTTTACAAAATGGCACACGGATACTTTTCTCCAAGTGTATTCTATTTTTTTTTAAATACTGGTTGTAGCCCATGAATTAACTCCATGACCATATTCTTCCCACAATGTGAAAAGGTGCTGTTCTAATCTAGAAGGCTACATACAGTTTAATTGGGGAGATGAGATTGAACGCACATGAAATATTTAGAAGCCAACACATCCCAGATTAATCTTTTATTGCATATCACATGGAATAATATGTAAATAAAATCAACGTTCAGAGGAGCGCTCCTGCCTTGATGCACATTGAAAGTTTTCAAGGAGATTTTGATTCACGTTCATTGCCTTCTTTTAAAGATGGCGGTTAGCATGGGTGTAGGAGGAGATATTTTCTGAGGAGGCGAGCAGCCTGAGAAAGTACTTCAGAGCGCAGAGTCTGAGATCAGATGCTTGGGTTCATATCCAGCCTCTACTACTTACAGCTGTGCAGACTTGGGCAGACTACTGTATGTTTTAGTTTATCCATCTGTTAAATGGATTTAATCAGGGCCTTCTTTGCAGAGATGCTTTGGGAATTGCTTGAATTAATGTATATAAAGTACTTAGGACAATGCTTAGTCCAGAATAAATTCCAAACATAGCTGCTACCCCGACTACCATCAACAAAGATACAACTATGACAATAAAGTTCCCTACACGGGAGAATCAAGACAAAGTATTTGGAGGCCAAGGTTGGGTGGGGCCCAGTCAGACAACAGAGAATCCCTCGTCATGAGGATGCATGCCCACCACGGTGACGAGAGCCGTATGTGAGAACTCCCGATTGATTCTATGTCAGAGAGGGTGATGAGTCAGAACTTGATGGCTGGAAGGCAAGTCTGAGCTTTCCCAGGGTGTGAAGTGCTGAGAGCGTGAATTCCTTTGGAGTTCACAGACGTGAAAAGGATGAATCTGAGGGCCATTTTAAAGGAGAACTAGACAGAGCTTGGTGAAGAGACAGCACAGGAGTTGATGCGAAGAGCCCAATGTCTGCAACCAGGATGGGCTGGGGCAATGGTCATGGCTCTGGAGAAGGCAGGGAAGCTGGGAGGGAGTGAGGGGCCAGGCAGGATGCAGAGGAGGTGATGGAGAGAGACAGGTAAGACATGGAGGAGAGGATCCCTTCTGTATGGAAAAGTGGAGGAGGAGGAGGAAAAGCGGAAGAGGGAGAAGAGGGGAATGGAGAGAAAGGAGAAAACAGAAGGACAGGTCTCGTTAACATTGTTGAGTCTGGGCTTCAGGGAAGGGCGGCTGTCTATCCTTTAGCCCATCCACACTCCATGCCTTCTTCGCTGAAGCCCTGTTTGTAACCGAGTGGTTAAGAGCAAGGAGTCTGGAGCCTGGGTTCAGGTCTTGGGTTGGCCATTCCCTAGGTCTATGGCATTCGATCAGCTATTTAAAATACTTCTCTGTGCCTCAGTTTCTTTACCTGTAACATGGGGTCAACAATAGTACTACCTTATACAATCGTCCTAAGATGGAAATGAGTTAATTATGTGAAAAGCACTTAGAATAGTGCCTTATACATGGCAAGGACTTGATAAGTATGACCCATTAATAGAAATGGTGGTGGTGATGGTGGTCATAACTATGGAGGCAGAATCCTACAGGCTAATTTAGCCTCTACAGTTTGTCATCATATTCTCCATTGATTCAGAGGAGCTTCCACATGAAAGTACTGCTTGGTTATGGTTCCCCCAATTGTGAAATGTATGAAATGCAAATTAGTTCATCTATTAGTATAATCTAACAGCATTAACCTAAGAGAAATCCCACTAGGCAGTGAATTAACACGCTTATTTTAAGAAGGAAAAAAAGACTAGTATTTTGCAAATCGCTCTTCCCTGGCACTTTGAGAAACTTGGATGACGTGACTGCTACCCCCTGAATGCTCATGGGCATGACAGTTGTGTGTGCCATTCTTCACCGACTGCAGGCTGAGTCCTGGAAGCCCACACTAAAGACAACTGTGTACAAGCTGAGTTGTGATATTGTTGAAAAACTTCTGTTGACACTCCAAGTAGATACCCTAGGTAAAGGGACAAAGGGACAAGTGATGCACTTCCTTCCTTACATAATCACTCTCATTTCCCCTTCCTCCCTCTTCCTCCTTTCTCCCTCCTTTCCCTCTTTCCTTCTCCCCTCCCTCATTTTTCCTTCCCTCCTTCCTGTCTCCTTCCCTCTCTCCCTCCCTTCCTCCCCATTTCCCTCCTTCTCTCCCTTCCTTCCCTTTCCTCTACCTCCCTCATTTTTGGGCCATACATTTTTGGAGGCAGACAGGTTTATGTTTGTTATTGCTTCATAGAAATACGAGTTGATTCACAAGAGCTTGGAGAAACAGAAACTGGTTAGAAAAATAACCACTAGAAGAAATAACATGTACAGGAAAAATGAGAGTGAAAACAAAGACTAGGGGGTGGGATTACAGAGGATCTCGAATGCCTCACTAAAGAGTTCTAGGAAATCATCACCACCCAACATTATCAAGCATAGGTGCAAGGCCTTATTTAAATAACACATTAACTTGTTTTGTCCTCTGTTCTTAAAAATGTATTTTATAATCACAAGCATCAGAATAGGCATTTAATTATTTCTGTTGTTTTTTTCCCTTTCTGTCTTCTATACAAAAAAAAAATGCATCCCACCAAAAAAAAAAAAAAAAAAGAAATCCAACTAAAGTTTATAGACACAATTATTTTTATAGTAAAGCTACTTGGCTCAAGTCTCTTATGCCTTTATCAGTAAAATAAGCATAATAATACTAGCTATAAAATAATACTGATTTGAAATATTGCCATTCTAATTTGTCTTCCACAATTATCGGAGTAGGAAAGAAATAATGAAACAGCCCTTTCTGTTTCATATAATGTTATTTAATCCATTACCTGAATTATTTTACAAAGGATATCTGGTAATTGACATTGTAGCTCAAAAGACAACTCAGTCTTGGGGCCCCCCGCAGCTGACTCAAGTCAGTGGAGCATGCAACTTTTGATCTTGGGATTGTGAGTTTGAGTCCCCCACTGGATACAAAGATTACTTAAAAAAAAATTTTTTAATAAAATTTTAAAAGATAATCCAGTCTTCTTCATAAAATAATACTGCCATGAATGGCAAAAAAAAAAAAAAAAGTATAGATGTTAATTAAAAGATTAAACTGACTGCCAAAATCACCTATCATTATTTTACATATTTAGACTATTTTTCATGCTGATATAATTACTTTGCCAGCTGAAAATCTAATTTTGCTGGTATATAAAATGACTGCCTAGACATAGTGGGCGAAGATCTTCTTCCTATGCATCTTTACACCCCCAGTGCAAAGAGAAAAACATATTAAACTTTCAGTATAGAGAGTTGAATCATGAATACAGTACTCTTCTTGGAAGAAACTAATTAAGTGCAGGTGGAAAAAAAAAAAAGACTTTATTAAACTTTGCTAGTAGCTGCAGAAAGACAGAAAACTTACTTGGAATTATCAGGGAAGATACCAAATATGCATTTATTTGCCCTCTGAAAATATCCTGGTTCATGTGCCTGCAATTTATCCGCCTGTGGCACAGCTGTCATTTGAAGTTTTACAACATTGCTGGTGACTTACATTTGTGGCTGAAAGTTTACTAGCAGCATTATTAGGAATGTCTAACTAACTGAATCCCAAAGCAAAACACTTTACCAGCTCCCTCTTTTGTTGTTGTAGAAATGACCTTCAGATATCCAAATTCAATAAGAGTAGATTCTCCGCCTGCAGAAACATTTGGTTAAGCTGCAAAAAGAGAAGAAATGAGTTACTTCCATCAGAAAGTTTAGAGGTTTGAAAGCAACAGAGCTTTCCTATATCTTCATCAGCAGTTTGTCCATTAATTAGCCCTTCAATTCCACTTCAATTAAATTAACTCTAATTAATAAGTTCATTACAAAGATTGACGCACCTTGCTCAAAGCTAGTGTGCTACATGCTGATAAACACCTTCACCCTAATGAAAAATTGATTAGATTGAATAAAAGGGCTACCTCAGAAAGAAACCTCTCTCTTCTGGAGCTGAGTTGACATTCTGTTCGTCTGAAGTTAATCACCATCTTGGATCTCTTAATCAAAAATTTAATTCAAAGGAGATGGAAAATGTGGCATGAGAAAACATATACCACTCTCTTCTTCCAGTTAATAGTCTTGGCTGTTGTTTATAAGAAATATTACAACTCTCACAGTGCCTTGATACAGTGTTTAAAATTCTGCAGGACTGAGAGACAGAATTAAAGTGTCTAAGAAATGTTACTTGGGCAGCAAGCAGGGAAAACAGGAGCATGTGGTTATATAAACAGTTACTGTTTTTTCTTGTAAAAACAAGGCTGCAATCCATTTTCTGTTAGAAATGCTTTCGGGTTTTTATTGTTCAGCATTTTTATTTTTTCAAGGAAACCAAAACCAAGCAGTGGTCTTACAATGGTAGAAAAAAAGAGGTCGTTGATTTTATTTAACTTTATATGTAAAAAGTAAAATATAAAATATCCTTCTGAATTCTTTCTAGAGATCAAAACTATTGTTACTGTTTTGAACTCCTTTGGTCATTTCTAGGACCCAAAAGACCTACTTTTTCCAGTGACAGACTCAGTAGTTACCTGTATTTTAAAACTGGGTTTCCATTGTGGTTTGTATCTGCTCCATAGTACAAATTCACTCAATAGGAAGAACAACAATTTCTCTTATTTAACCAGCGTGTGTGTATTAGAAGCAAGCGGAAGTGGGTCCTACAAAAGATTCTTTTTAATTAAAAGTTTCTGAATATTTTAGAGATTTAAATATAATAGGGGATTGTAACAAAATTCTCTTGTATATTTTATGCCCAATCACAGCAGCCTTTGAAATTAAATGACGACTGAAGAAGTTAACTTTTACCATGGATATTTCTTAGGAGTCGATGCTAAAACGTACTGAGTCTATAAATACTTTTCTTGTATTTTTCAATGGTTCTGTTTTTTGAGTTGAAGATGGAGCCCTGCTTACAACACACCCTTTCTCCCTCCCCATACCCTCCCCGCCCTTCCTGCTCTGCTTCCTCTGTTCCATGCAGAAATCTGCTCCGTGGACTGCGGCTCGCACGGAGTGTGCATGGGGGGCACGTGTCGCTGTGAAGAGGGCTGGACGGGCGCCGCCTGCAGCCAGAGGGCCTGCCACCCGCGCTGCGCCGAGCACGGCACGTGCAAGGATGGCAAGTGCGAATGCAGCCAGGGCTGGAACGGAGAGCACTGCACCATCGGTAGGCCCCGCCCCCGCCCGCCCTGCGCAGGCAGGGTTGCTCGGGCTGGTTTCCCCACCCCCGCTTGGAAAAGCTGGTTTCCTGAATTGCTTTTTCAAGTAAGCCCGTGTTGCCTAGGCAGTTCAGTTCTTTTTCTAGCAGCTGTCACAAGTATGAAGTACAAGGATTTTTTTTTTACTCACTGTGTTTTGTGATGGCCGCAAAAATGGACTCACCCGAAGATGATTTCATTTGTGTCCTATAGAGATGCTTTCATTGAATATTATTTTTCAGTGTTCCATAGGGCCATTGCATAACAGCAATACTTTTCACTTTAAAAGAGATGCCACATGGGGACCTTTTTTGGTTTCCCTAGATTCGAGCGCCAACCATCTTAGCACCTGTCGATATATTTGGGTCTTTGAAAAAGAGGTTTGATTTTTTTTATGACTTTATTTTGTAGCAGCACAAGAAGTAAAGTAGAATGAAATGCACAAGGCTAGATGTTCTAAAAGTTATATGCTAACCGTTCTTCAGATATGATGTTGGTGAAACTCCTTAGGTTAAATAAAACAAATAAGTGTTTAAATCAAAATGTTGGTACATAAACGGCAGTTAGCATGGAGGCAGAAGTTTCCAGAACATCCATAGTACCGTATTTTCAAGGTCTTCAGTGTCTTTGCTTTCTTACTATTTGAGTCACTGAAATTTAAATATTTAATTAAAGAAAACATAACAAACGTAGGTAATCAATGTCTACCTTACTTCCATGAAAGTGTACAATATTTAGTATAAATGACACAGTCCCACAAAAATTTCATCATCTGATGTATGGTGTTTTGTGTTCATAGGGTATAATTTGATAAAACTGTTGGAGGGAGTCTCAGTATCTGGAAAGATTATCTTCTTCTGGTACAGCCCTCAGAAAGGAAGTGATTCT
>PISX010015269.1:0-50178 GCA_004024625.1 Mellivora capensis | reverse complement strand
AAAAAATTAAAAAATTAAAAAAAAAACCATAGGCAATAACTACTGACATTGGTCTTAGCAACATTTTTCTAGGTATGGATCCTCAGGCAAGGGAAACCAAAGCAAAAAAAACTATTGGGAGTATACCAAAATAAAATGTTTTCACAATGAAAGAAATCATCAACAAAATGAAAAGACAACTTACTGAAAGGAAGATGTTAGCAAATGATATGTCTGGTAAGGAGTCAATATCCAAAATAGAAAAAGAACTTACAGAACTTAACATCAGAAAAGCCAAATAGTCCAATTAAAAAATGGGCAGAGGACCTGAATAGATATCTTTTCAAAGAAGACATCCAGATGGCCAACAGACACATGAAAAGATGCTCACCATACTCATCATCAGGAGAACGCACATCAAAACCTCAGTGAGATATCACCTCGCACCTGGCAGAATGGCTAAAATAAAAAACTCAAGAAAAAACAAGTGTTGATGAGGAAGTAGAGAAAAGGGAACCCTTGGGCACTGTCGGTGGAAATGCAAAGTAGTGCAGCCATTGTGGAAAACAATATGGAGTCTCAAAAGATTAAAAATAGAAATACCATATGATCCAGTAATTCCAATATTGGGTCCAAAGAAAATTAGAACACTAATTCAAAAAGATACATGCCACCCCTATGTTTACTGTAGCATTATTTACAAGAGCCAAGATATGAAAGCAACCCAAGCATCCATTAAAAGATGAATGGATAAGGAATAGGTGGTGTGTGTGTATATATGTATATACATATATATACATGTATATATACACACCCACAATGAAATATTACTCAGTTATAACAAATAAATGGGATCTTGCCATTTGTGACAATATGGATGGACCCGGTGGGTCTTATGTTAAATAAAATAAGTCAGATAAAGATAAATACCAGATGATTTCATTTATAGGTGGAGTCTAAAACAAACAAACAAAAAAAACAGAAACAGGCTCAAATATAGAGAATAAGTTGATGGTTGACAGAGGTGGGGGCACTGGGCAAAATGGGTGAAGGGGAGTGGGAGGGGTATAGGCTTCCATTTATGGAATGAATAAGTCATGAGGATGAAAGGTACAGCTTAGGAAATACATATTTTCTTAAAGTTTAGACTCTAGACTCTATCCTTAGGACAATGGAAAGCATTACATATTTTAGCCAGGACATACTCAGATTTGCTGTGTGAATGTGGTTGGGGGGACACTGTATATAGAGAAACAAACCAGATCAGGCTGTATGGCAGAAAGGTGACCCCCCATCACCATAAGGATCATCTATTCATTTAACTTTTTTCTCTTTCTTGGTTCTCTACCCCTTTGCATTCACTGTGTATGGTCTAATCAGACCTAGAAATTTTTAGAAATTGTAGCAATATATCTCAAAGATCAGGAAATAGCTATTGTTCATTACAGTCTTGTTCCTAAGAACAACAAGCTAGAAATGATCTAAATATGGAATTGAGGGACCATATGGCCAAAGAGTGTGTAGCCATTAAAAGCTATTGGGGGGGGAAAGAAGCATAGGGAGTGTAGTCTTTTTCTTTTTTTTTTTTTTTCCTTTTTTTTGGGCCCAGATTCCTAGGCACCCAGCCTGCTACCTCACCACCACTTAGAAACAGACATGTACTGCTTTGGAGGAAATTCTCAGTTACCAAGGGAAAAAAAAATCCTCTTTTTTCTAAAGTAAACTCGGATTCCTAATAACTGTGTGTTTTCCAACTGCTAAATGATGTCAGTAGGATAAAGTGCCATCCATAGGCCAGCTTCAAGATCATGGTTCACCCAAGGGAATTCTCAGAACTCTAGGCACCCAGAGGTGCCCTATATACCTTTATACCTTCACCCCAAAGAGTTTCCTGAGCCTGCACTGATCTATTCTGTTCATCCTTATCTGTGAGAAGGGATCATGGCCTCCCAAGCTTTCAAATCTTGTCTCCATGTTGGACTTTTTCTATCCTGAGAAGTAAGCTCTGAAGAGTAGGAACTGCATTGTATCCTGGCACTAGATGGCTTCCTGGTCCAGAAGCCTTTGATCTCTTTACACTTCTATCGTTGCAAGAAGTTGAATTTCAATTATTTAAGTCTGGCTAACCCACCATCTGGGGAGCATTAAGATTTCAGATTCCTAGACACTAACTGGAACTACTGAAATGGTTTTTGGGATGAACATCCAGAAATCATGGTGTTTCCCAGATGATTTGATGCAACTTCTCTAACCACATCGGGGCATCATGGAGTTAAAGGTTCTCTCCAGCTTTGAGCTCAGGGACAGACATGAGGGGTTTGTTCAAACTTAAAGGTGACAAATACTAAGTGAAGGGTGATGAAGAATGAGTTGAAGGTACAAAGGACTAAGTGTCTCTGTCCCCACCCTCACCCCCTCAGTTATCCTCTCCTCACCAAGCCCATTTCCATTCATCTCCATTATGTTATGTCATCTTGTCTCTGCTAGTTCCTCGCTATGCCATCAACCAAGTCTGCCTGTGGTACATGCCCAGCCTCAATGGAGGGACAACCTGGGGATCCGTGGCATTACCATTAAATACTTCAATAACTTGCTTGAGGGTCTCCAGGGAAATGCCACTGTACCCCTTGGCTAAGACATTGATCCTTAAAGCCAAGAGCATCCGACATCTCTCAGGGATTAGTGGTTTCCCAACACCTGCAAAACAGAATTGATGTTTTTCTCCTAAAAAATCAAAGTTGTTTCTACCTCCATCTTTCAAATCTTCCCCTAATTCAGTCCAGTCTCCTACCACCTGTCTCTTCTTGACACAGATAGTTGGACTGCTCTCCTTCCTGACTATCCTGCTTCTTAAAGTCCCATCTTCTAGAAAAATGGGAAACCCCAGTTTTGCCTTTTTGGTTCTCTTTCCTAGAATGTTTCAGTGAGCCCCACCCTTAGAATAGCAACCAGCTCGGTTTCTTGAGACATACTTTTCCATCTCACCTCATCCTGATCAACTCATTCCCTGAGTTCCAGCCTTTACTCATTCCCCGAATGCACCACTGTGTTGGCACAGCCATGTATATGCTCCTGCCCCAACCCCATCCATCCACTTGGCCCATTCCTTTCCTGAGATTCAGCTGAAAGGTGGTCTTGTCTGATGTTTTCTGCTTCCCTTCTTCCCCTGAAGCAGAACTGGCATGAGTTTTCAGGATGCACTAACTACTCGCGGCTGTTACAGGATGCCTTGCACTGTGCTGTACTTTACTCACCAAATCAAACAAGACTAGAAGTCATTTAATGTTTGAAATGACTTACCTGAAGAATGTGAACGTACTAAGTTGACCTGGAGCTCTCTGGAAGAGAAAGGGAAAACCTCTCTTAGATATCTCCAAGTGAAAGTGTCCCCTCAGCTGGGGAAATGAAGGGATGAACAGGTGAGTCTTTGGAGAGACAGAATAAGTCAATGTGATGCGATAGAAGAGACCAGCAAGCCTGTGTTTTCAATGCCAACTCATATGCAAGTGAACAGGAGCCTTATCCTCCTTATCTGGAAATTGGGGCAAATGTTAATTACTTCTCTTGTTGAAAGAAATTCCAAAGATGGGGACAGGGGTCATGTGAATGTACGTTTGCTGGGGGGAAGGGGGATCAGACTTACTCTAGCTTATTGACAGGAATTACAGTTCTGGCAAATTTCCCAAAACCTGTAGTTATACCGTAAACAACTAGGGGGGGAAAAACACACACAACAAACAGACATGGTACCATTAGATGCAGGTAATTTTTTTTAAGTCAATAAAAAGAATTGTATACACAAAGAGAAAAAGATACCAGTTTTTTCTTTCACGATGCTATCTATGACTTCCCTGGATTTTTGCACCTTCTTTTCAGCAGTTGGGGTGAGCTAGGAAAACATTGGTCAAAGCTGAGCACGTTGAAGGCTCCCATATGCAGTGAAAAAGGTCAGAGGACATCCCTCCCACCCTCCCTGGTACCTTTATTTTGTAGCGTCCTTTCCCCAAGTTGACCAGATCCTCTGTGGTCAGGCTGTCCCCATCTAAGGCAATGTACTACACAAAAGAAGGGGACCTCGGTGAGCTTGAGCAATTGGGCTGCTTGACCAAGAAAGGAGGGAAGCCTCAAGCAGAACTGAATTTTGACACTCAAGAGATTTTATTTCTGCTCTGAAACATTAATGTGCTAGTGAAAAAGCTTGGTCTAGAAGAGGCTGAATAAAGAAAGCAAGAAATAAGCATAATATTTTCCTAACTTCACAGAGCAGGATAAAGCCCTGTCCTAACTGATAGCGTTTGGTCATAAATTCTGCGGGCCCCAACCCTCCAGAAATGAGCGCGACTTAATTTTCTTTACAAAAAGAGTGTTGGCTTGAAGCTTACCTTTTCAGGCTCTCGGTACTTGCTGTATCTGAAGCCAGGTAAAGGAAAACACTGGGGAGTGTGAGAAAGCCCCAGCCCTGTTCCGGGCGGGAGTAGCCCCCAGAGCAGACCAGCCAGCCTGCAGGGAAGGATACAGGTAAACTCCTTCTGGTTGTGATGGGATGAAGTCGGGAGACATGGCGTCACCTTCTATAACTGAAACGAGAGTACCAGAGAAGCTCCTTTACAGACGGCAAGGGAGAGGCACATTCAGCATTGCTGGCAAACCAGGAGACTGCTCTTCCACTGCCTCTCACCTCTATAGAAATGGCTGCCTTAGAACAACCTCACGGGGTTTCAAGTGCTCTTAGCATCTTTTCCAAGGAGGAGAGCAAAAGGGAGAGATGCAGGTGTCAGGTGTGGGCAGGGTTTAAACAGCAGTTCAAGCTCTCACCTGTACCCTCACCCCCTCGAATGCAGCCTCTATGGCATACCAGGGGCAAGGGAAGTCAGCTCGTGTCAGGGTCTGCGGCCTTGCTGTAACAGGTGTATGGGAAGCCTCCCCTCTCCCAGGCATGTGCCCGCCTGCAGCCCACCGCACCTGCCTGGGCGGTGGCCGCCGAGCCTCCTTCCTGGGCATGCATGGACTCGGCCACTCACCCACTTCCACGAACTCGTTGTCCTCCAGGGCCACCTCTAGCAGGTCCTCGTGGTCCAGCAGGCCCAGGCCCTTGCACCGGCGCACGAGGAAGTGCACATCATCCACCGAGGCAAAGCCACCATTGTCCGGCTTATTCTTGATGTACCTCCTGACAGCCTCACGGCCTAGCCAGCCGATGGTGAGCTGCGCATCCCGGCAGGGCACGGCCAGCCATTCTCCGCGCACGTGCACCGTGTACCTGGGCATGGCTCCGCGTCCCAAGGGGACCCTGACACCAGTTCCTCTGCCTATGGCGGCTGCCGGGCAGGGAGAGTTTTATCTGGGAGTGACTACTGAGGTGTGGTTGGCAGGGAGGAAAGGGATGGACTTCCAAAACACGCCCACTCTCTTGCCTTTACTCATCCACACATTGGACAAATATTTATTGAGGGCCATACCAGTGTCCCTTTGAGTTTTCACAGCTAAGCTCCAGGCAGGAGAGCCCGAGCAGGGCAGCCCTGCTCACAAAAAGCTCTGGCTTCTTCCGTGCTGGGGGTGCCGGTGCCTGTTGGCACTTGCTGGGTGCCCCTCTCCTCAGGGCCCCCAATTTCTCCCTCCCCTGGCTTCTGTGTTCTCCTCCACTGAGGGCAACTTATAAACACCATGTTCCTGTTTTTATCTGGAATTACTCAACTGTAAAATGCACCTTCTGGTCCACTGTGACACCAGGGAGTGTGGTAATCTTCATTTTTTTGTTTATTCCACAAACATGTGTTGAGCAACTACTCCCTGTCACCACCAAGGTTTTCTAAAGCTGTCCCTCCACAAAGGGAGACTGCAAAAGTCAGAGATCATTCTCACAAGGAAAGGTCACCATCTGGATGAGTGAGCTATTACGGCTTGGAGGTTAACAGCTCACACAGCCTTGGGCGGGACTCCAGCTCCACTATGTCTTAGCTTGGAGCAAGTGAAGTTATTAATTAGCCTCTGTTTCTTCTTCAAAAGGGAAGAGGTAGACTGCCTCAATGCTGTATTTGCAGTATCTCCTTGGGACCCAGTTCTGGCTCTGCCATTTACTAGCTGTGTGACCTCTGGGCAGGTTATTTGATTTCCTGGGGTCTTCGTTTCTTCATCTCTAAGCTGGAGATAATGATAGCACCTATTTCAAAGGGCTTTAGGAAGAATTAAGTGAGTTTGTATATGTAAAGCCCTTAGTGCAGCACATGGTGCCTTGGGAATGTTCCAGAAGTGTTTGTGATTACTATTATTTGCACTCCAATGCTCTGTATACCTATATTGCCTTCTAAATGTTCTTTCATCTTGGTACATAGATATCCCTAATCCAGTTAAGCATCTTCAGCAGTTAACTGCTCCCTGCATTCATTACCAGTAGATTAAGGAACTCTGAAAAGCATGAAAACGAATCAAAGAAATGTGGGCACTCTTGTAACTAAGCAGCATTTTAGTAATAAGCCAGTTTCTAGAGATTGGATTAGTGCAACAGAAAGATCTTGACGTGTGTTTCCACTAAAACTGACTTGTGCTGGGAAAAGAGACATGGTTGTTCATAGAAAACACCAACACCCAGAATCTCTCTTTCCCTGACAGCTTCCTGAGAAGTGTACAAAGAAAGAGCTACCCCTCCTTGAAACCTGCATTTCAGTCACCCACATCCTGACCACACTCTGGAATTTGTCACCACTTGAATTTGATGCACCTAAGAGATCTTAAATTCCAATACCCTATCTTCTGACGATGACCTTCTAGCCTTCTGGTTCTCCCCTTCCTTCAGTCATCTTTGCCCTTGGACCTGACCTCTGGTTGGCTCCTCCTTTCTTCGCTCCATTTCCCAAAAGCCTCCTCACTTTCTTTCCTAGGAAGCTGGTGTCCTAGTTGCTTACCTGGGCCACTCTTTCCTGAGCACTTTGAAATCCTTTTATAACCCTAAGCCTATGCCTGCACTGAGTAAAACTCAACCCCTGGTCATCACAACAAACTGGAATCTGTTTGCCCCGGTGGAAGGTTCTGAAAGTTATATGATGGTGTACATCACGGTACTGTCTACTTGCCCCTCTCCCTCAGCAAGTTTCCAGAACATTCACTCTGCTTCTCAACATCCATCTCTAATTTTCAGAGGAAGACCTTACCTCTTACCTCTCTGAGAAAACCAAGGACCTTAGATGTGAAGCGCAACTTTCTATACCCTCCTCCATTCACTCAGACAACTAGTTCTCAAACACCTGTTATATCCCAAGCACTATGCTAGGTGCTAGGGAATGAAACATTCTCTGCCTTCACGGTGCTACTCTCGGGTGATGGATCCACTCATAAAGAAGACTAATAAGATGTTGAAGTATCCACTGTGCTGTGAGAAAACCCAAACTACTTGGGCATTCCACTGGCCAGTCTCAGCTGAGCCCAGCTTTTGCATAATCTTAGGCCAGACATCAGACATGTGAAGGAAGAAGCCTCCAGATGTTACCACCTGCCAGAGGTGTGAGTTTGAAGATTCCAAGTTCATGTCCTAGACCTTGTGTATGTACCCATACCTGTACTTCTGTTACCCTTTATCCATCTGGAACACACTTCCAACTTCCTTTACTTAGCTAGGTCTTTTTTATCTTTTTTTTTTTTTTTTTGTAGGTCTTTTTTATCTTGTAAGCCTCAGTGTAGGCCTTCTCTTCCCCAGGACACATTTCCTAAACCCTTTGATTGGATTAAGTGCCCTTCCCCAGGTTGCTTTAGCATATTTGCTCTTTAGCCATAAATAGAAATTACTTCTCTTTGTTCACCCAGAAATTATGTGTATATCCCAGCCTGGCACAAAGACATTCATGACATGCTTAGTAGCTGAAGTTGTCTAAATGTGGACTCCACTGAGCTTGCCCCGGGTAAACCTGTGCTGATGTGTGTCTCTAGTGCCCTCTACCTTCTTCACAGCCTCCTTCACTGCCACCCTTGCAGGGGCCCTTGCCCCGGTTCACTTCCTGGCTCACTCATCAGTGATCACTGGAACGTGACATCAGCCCAGAGTGTGGGAAAAGCTTATGGGGCCAGGGAAGCCTTTAAAAGCATCATCTGAGTCCGTGGATTGGCTGAAGTCTAATCATGAAGAACCTGATTATATACCAGGGATGTGAGCTGAACTCTCGCCTGTGGTCTTCTTGCCATGGAAGACAAGTGAGAACAGAGCGTTGAGAAACAGAACCACTGTGGTGTGGATGTGTCCAGGAGAGAACGGCTAGGGACAGTGAACATGGGAGTAGCTCAGGATTACGGGGACAGACAGGAATCTGTGTCTTTGAGACCTGCCCCACTTTTGGGGTGTTTGCTCCTATTTTAAGACTTCTGTCACTGCATTAGCGCTCCTTCTGTGTATTTAATGACACCCCACCCACGCTTACACTCTAAGACACCATTCTTCTTGCTAAAGGTTATTTGGTCAGGAGTGGACTCAAGCTGAGTCCCACGTCTGGGAATTGGGTATCGAGACAGTCTTCCCGAGGGATAAGAACTGTTTACAGCAACAAAGCTGAAGGGTAGCCAGACTCCACAGTATGGAAGAGAGAAGCAGAAATGAGAGACAAGAGAGTATTGCTCACTTGACAGTTCTGGGTGTCAGCCCTCTTCTGTCTGTTCCTAGGTGCTGACAACCTCCCCCTCCCCTGTATCTTTAATCCTCCCTTTTCCTTTTCTGATTTCTAATCATTTGGGTTTTGTCACTTAAGAGTCAAAGAATCCTAATAAAATTGTGGTTCCCAGGCTGTGTGCTGAGGTGCCCTGGGGTACTACACTGGACTCACGGGATGCTTTGTTACTGTCTTACTTGGTTCAAGTCGTCCTATTATTCCCAGTATGCATTATACGTGTATATAAGAGATATAATCATTGTATTATTGACTTCTGTGTGCTGTACGCACTACATGGGTGAAGGATGTTTGCTGCCCATTAAGGAGATGAATCAGGTTAGACAGGAGAGTATCAAAGGGACTGATGGGAGGTCCTGGGGTTCGGGGTGATCATTTGACCCTGACGGACAGGAGGGCAGGACAAGTCCAGTGGGGATGCGAGTGGATCTGGGGGTGGGGAGCACAAGGTTCCCTGGAGAGTTTATACATTTTAAAGGATTTTATTTCTTTATTTGAGACAGAGAGATAGAGATAGAGAGCATGAAGGAGAGGGAGAAGCAGACTCCCTGCTGAGCCAGGAGCCTGATGTGGGTCCCAGGATCCATCCCAGGATGCTGGGATCATGACCTAAGCCCAAAGCAGACTCTTAACCATCTGAGCCATCCAGTTGCCCTGAGTTTATACATTTTAGAAAGTGCATTTAGAGCATGCCCACTGAGTACCTGGGTGAGCAAATCCAACTGAGTGCTCATCTTTTTTAAAAAGCAGGGGCGCTCTGCTTCGGCTCAGGTCATGATCCCAGGGTCCTGGGATCAAGCCCCGCATCGGGCTCTCTGCTCAGCGGGGAGCCTGCTTCCTCCTCTCTCTCTCTGCCTGCCTCTCCACCTACTTGTGATCTGTCTGTCAAATAAATAAATAAAATCTTTAAAAAATACTAATAATACTAGAAGATGAGTTTCAGGGTCAGTGTATGTAAATTCTAAATAATTTGAATATTGAAACTTAAAAAAAAGCAAAACTCTTATCATGTTGAATTTTTGGCATGTGGCAGAACTTAAAATACTTAAAATTAAAGAACTTAGACAATTAAAAGAACTTAAAATTAAAGAACTTAAAATACCAGGTAAATACAATGCTGACATTCTTGTGATCATGCTGGGAAAAATAAATATGTAAGTAATGAAAAATTCTACATTTATAAACTAAAAGGTTAAACTTTGCTAAAATACACTTTACAAAGAACATGGCCCCATTGGGGGTGTGGTGGGGGGGAAGGTAGCTCAGCTTTATTTATGAAAATCACTGACAACACAATTAAAAGCCAGAACAAAAACAACATTTTTAGTTACAATATGAGCTGAACTTGTATATTTCTTCGTGAATTCGGTTTAAAAAAGAGAATTATCTGAAATCATCAGTTGGTAGGTCCTTAATCCACTTTTAAGTCTTTCCCCACCAGCATGGCGGTCACGGGGTGCATACTTGCTTTGTGCTCTTGGTAGGTACGCACGGCCTGATGATGGCTTTTGTCAAAGGCAGCAAGGTCCCTGGCGGGGGAGGAAAGACCGATAATGACTGATTTTGGCAAGTAGTGTTTTATTTGGTAAGTATAACTTTATTATATTTGTGAAGTAAATGAAAAGATTAATCATGACTATATATATCATGGTTCTGTATTTCTCAGAATTCCTGCTAAATCCATAGTCAAAATAACTTCACCAAGATATTCTTAAATTCTGTCTTGCAGCCAAGATACAACTTGTTTCCCATCTACCAAAGCATTGTTTCCTTATACATCAAGCAACTTACTCTTCCAACTCCTTGCAACATTTGAATCAAAACAGTTTGGCCTTACCAAAGGCTCATTTCTTATAACTTTTAAATAACTTCAGACTCTTGTGTGTCTGTGCCTACCCACCAATTATCTCCTACTTGCTTTTAAAGATCTTTCTGGGGACCTAAGATTGTTTTCTATTTATTTCTTTTTTCACCAGTGTCTAAACCAATTTGGCCCATAATAGGTAATCCATAGGTGATGTTTCTAAAAAAGCTAATGAAATACTTCAAATTTTAAATATTTAGAACTGTTCATTCCTATTCCAAAATTATACCTAAAATCTTTAACAAATTTAAAAATATTATTTTTAGATGGTGTTTTACAAAGCATTTTAGCAACAGGAAAAGCATATAAGATTGTTCTTCCCCATTCCTTTTTTCGTAAGCGGGGGAGGGGTAGAGGCAGAAGGAGAGAATCAATCCTAAGCAGACTCTGAGCTGAGCGCAGAGCCCGCTGTGGGACTGGATCTAATGGCCCTGAGATCATGACCTGAGCCAAAATCAAGAGACAGAAGCTTAGCCCACTGAGCCACCCCATGCAGTCATCCCCCCAGTTCCTGATCTAAAATCAAAGCACAGTCTGAGCTGGTTCTTACTTGAATAGAGGCCGCGTAAACTTCATTCGTCCTTGCTCAGTCGCCATTTTGAGAGCCAAAGGAATTGCTTCCTCCCACTTCGATTGAATGCAGAGCCGTAACCATCTGGAGAGAGGATTTTTGGGGGGTGTGGGGTAGAAAACGAGGAGGAAGGGGCAGGATATACAGGCATATCTGAAGATTACTTTTGTAATGATGAATAACCCCATTCTAGTAATGCTTACACCACTTTACATTATGTCTTTATTCTGAGAATCTCAAGTCCTCATATATATATAATTCAGTAACTGGAGAAGTGAAAAGGAGTTTGTTCTTGCAAGAGACCATATGTTTTTAAAAAGGTTTAGATTATGCCGGTGCTCATGTACCTTATCTATACAGTTTCTGAAGGAATTAAACTTAGGTTTAAGACTCACACTACAAATCAGAATTAAGAAAGATTAACCACATAACAAAATTAGAGATTTCTAACTATTCCCATATCAGAGTTCACTTGGCTAGTTGTGGAAGAATGCCTATTACCTATTTAATTTAAGAATTAGGGATGCCTAATTCTTTTTTTTTTTTTTTTGATAAGGCAAGAGAAGCTTACAACAAATTCTAATAAAAAATTAATACTATCATTTTACAGTTAGCGCAACTATTCCTCAAAGACCACTATCATTATTTATACAAGTGCAGTAAATTTCACAAGGATTTCTTCAAACTCATGTATGTCTCAGACTGCTTTCCCTTTCTCCACCTTTTAAACTAGTTTCTACTTTCTTCCACAGAGACAAGTTAAAATGATGTACCTGAATCGTATTTCAGAATTGTTAATGGCATTCAAGTTGTACACCTCTTGCATTCGCTTTATGTGCCCCAATGGAAGAGGCGCCTAAGAGCAAAATAAAGAAGTACGATGTATCATTTCAACAGGATTCCTTGGAAGAAAGGAGCTGGAGAGAAATTCTTAGCCAGATTAAAACCCTAAATATTTTATAATATAGAAATAAATCAGATAAAAAGAAAAGAAACAAATGCACACTACAATAAATTTTGTGCAAGCTTATTCTGGATAAGGACGTTCTGCTGGGAGCAAAGGGATAACTTAATTGGTGAGATACACAGAGAATTAAATGAGAATTACTCTCCTCAGACTTTTTGGCATATATGAACACTAACTTTCTAATCCTTTCCAGAGTCTTTCAGGTTCTTCCTTATACTTTATAGATCTTAATTTATTCTACTCTCCATATTAAACCACAGTCCCTTAACTGTTTCCTCACTGATTGCCCTCAGTTTTTTTTTTTTTTTAAGATTTTGTTTATTTATTTGACAGACAGAGATCACAAGTAGCCAGGGAGCGGTGGGGGGGAGGGGGACCAGGCTCCCTGCTGAGCAGAAAGCCCAATGTGGGGCTCGATCCTAGGACCCTGAGATCATGACCTGAGCAGAAGGCAGAGGCTTAACCCACTGAACCACCCGGGTGCCCCACTGCCCTCAGCTTTGTCTTTGTGTATTTCCTCTGAAGTCCCTTTTGCATGATCTCTATCCCTACAAAACAGCTTTTTAAACTTTTCTTTTACAGACCCCTTTGAAAACCTGATGAGTAGTATGGACCCTTTCCTCAGGAAAAAGAGATTTACTGTACAAACACAAACGTCTGTATACAGTGGCAGGGGGTTCACGGCCCCCCATGCCCATCTTAACCCATGCTAAGCCCATCTTAACTCCGCTTAACAGGCGGAGCAAGTCTGGTGAGGAAAGAAGGGCAGCTCAATCCGGATAAGCAGGGAGGCTGAGGGGCTGCTGGGCAGGTGGCGACTCTCCTCTCCCAGCACAACCCATCCTACGAAACGCACCCCATGCCCGGGGAAGCATCTTTGCTGGGAGAGCTAGACCCTTTCCAAATCATTTGCCCTCAGCTAAACTCCAAGTCCACCCTGGTAGGTCCACCGGTTGAGGTCACCTCCTAGACCCCCAACTTTCACTAATTTTTGCCATGCCTCTTCTGGAGACATCCCATCAGGTGCTGCAAACATTTATGAAACCTCGGTGACTTGATGCCCTAAAAATGGATTCTGGCAAAGCCCCTCTTGCCTTAAATCCTATTCTTCCTTTTGTGTTGCTTCCATAGGAAAGTCTGTCCAGCCTTCTCTACCCCTCTCAAGGTCCTCAGGCCCAAGAGCGCATTTCAGTGTAACGGTAAAGACCCCGTCATTTCCTCCCTCTCAAAATGTAGCCTCTCCTTCCCATTTCACATATTCTTTTAATTACCTGGGTTTGAAACTTTAAAATCTGCTTGGACTCCTTCCGGTTAACCGCCAAATCCAGTCAGTCACAAATCACACGCTTTCACCCTTCACCCCTGCTCATCTGGCCTATTCCCTCCTTTTCTTCCACCTCCCCTCCACCCTCACAACGTGTTCTCCAGTCTCCCAAAGAATTTCTCCAGCCACGTTCCTCATGTTGATCTACCGGCGGACTCTTTGATACCCCACCCTCTCATCAAATGACTTTCCTGTTAAAAATGTTAGCTATTGTCTGACTCTACCACCTACTAAAACAAAACCCAAGATTCTTAGCTTAGCATTCAAGATTCATCACGTCTGATCCCACTAGCTGTTCTAGAATTATCTTCGTTAACTTCCTCAATACTGACGCTTGTGACTCCCTGAGACCTCTGCTAATACTGGGCAAAGCAAGCCCCACTCCCACAAAACCTTTCCTTGACAATGGCACTTGGAAGGGAATTCTCCTTCACGGACTCAGCTTTTCTCAACTGGTACCTAAAATATGCCTCCTTTTATTGCCACATTTTGTACGTGTGACCTTTCCTACTAGATTATAAGCTTTTTGAGGACGTGGTATATTTCTTTCTTGCATATTTTTTTTTAAAGATTTTATTTATTTATTTGACAGACAGAGATTACAAGTAGGCAAGAGAGGCAGGCAGGGAGAGAGAGGAGGAAGCAGGCTCTCTGTGGAGCAGAGAGCCCGATGTGGGACTCGATCCCAGGACCCTGGGATCATGACCTGAGCCGAAAGCAGAGGCTTTAACCCACTGAGCCACCCAGGCGCCCTCTTGCATATTTTTTTTAAAGATTTTATTTATTTGACAGACAGAGATCACAAGTAGGCAGAGAGGCAGGCAGAGAAGGGGGGGAGCAGGCTCCCCATGGAGCAGAGAGCCCGATGCGGGGCTCGATCCCAGGACCCTGGGATCATGACCTGAGCTGAAGGCAGAGGCTTTAACCCACTGAGCCACCCAGGCACCCCTTTCTTGCATATTTTCATATTCCCAGCAACACTAAACATAATAAGCATTCAACCAGTGTCTTTAAATGAATGAGTTTTAGAAGTTATTTTTTTCCATTAGTTTTCACATTAACATTTTTTTTTCCAAACTGGGCTTGACATAAATGCTGTGCTTTTGTTATGCCCGTTGTAATTTCTCATGTTTTGAACTCGTACTTACTCTCTGGAGCATCTGTGCTAAAAATTCGTTCAATTGATGAGAAGAGAGATCCTTCAGGTCTGCTGAGGTGAATGAATTTAAATCCTCTTCTTTGGCCTACAATAAATGTTACCTGGTTATTTCCATTCATGTATGATTTAATAATATTTATTGGCTTATCGGACATAAAAGTAAAGATTAAGAAAAAGACAGATACAAAGACGCATAAGATGGTGAAAAATATATTTAAGCCTTAGCTACTTTAATAGTTTTGAGATGATGTTACTATAACTTAAAGAGCTGACATGATTCCTAAAATCTGTATTACTTAAGAGAAATTAGACTATTATTAGTAAAAGTGGAAGAAACTTTTGACATCCTTTGTACCATTCCAGATATATGGATTTTCAAAGCAAAGAAAACATTACAAAAGCATATCAACTAATTAATAGGCCAATTAAAAAATCTGGGTAAAGGATCAAATTGCACATTCTCTTAAATATCACACTAATGAACCGGTAAGACCACAAATGGAGGTTTTCCTCCATCCCCACACATTCTGTTTTTCCCAGGTAATCTTGGAAATAATCTCAGAAAAAGAAAAGTCGGTCTCTACTTTTCTATTTAGGACTCACTGCCAAAAATCTTGGAGGATATGATTAAGAAATATTAAAGCTTATCAAAGTAAGTACTTTTAAATCTTTAAAACCAGCTTTAAATTCTTTTAAACTAGGGTTTCCTTTTTATTATTTTTAATTCCAGTATAGTTAATGTATACTGTCATATTAGTTTTAGGTGTACAATAGTGATTCAACACTCCCATTTATCACCCGGTGCTCAATGGGACAGTGCACTCCTTAATCCCCATCACCTGTTTCACCCGTCCCCCTGGGCACCCCCCAGCCATCAGTTTGTTCTCTCTAGTTGAGAGTCTGTTTCTTCAGTTGTCTCTCTCACTCTCTTTTTTCCTTTGCTCCTTTATTTCTTGTATTCCACATAGAAGTGAGATCGTACGGTATTTGTCTTTCTCTGACTTATTTCGCTGAGCATTATACTTTCTAGCTCCATCCATGGCCTTGCAAATGAGAAGATTTCATTCTTTTTTATGGCTGATAATAGTCCATTATAGATGTATACCATTGTAGATATTCCTTATTCATTCATCTGTTGATGGACACTTGAGTTGTTGCTTCCATAGTTTGGCTATTATAAATAATGCTGCTATAAACATAGGGGAGCATGTATCCCTTTGAATTAGTGTTTTTGTTATTTTTGGGTAAATACTAAGTCGTGTGATTACTGGATCATAGGGTTGTTCTATTTTTAACTTTTTGAGGAACCCCCCCCCCCACTGTCTTCTACATAAACTAGGTTTTTTTCTTTTTTTTTAAGTTGAAAAGAAGTATATCCAGTGTTTTAAAAATCAAAGAGGGGGGCACCTGGGTGGCTCAGTGGGTTAAGCCTCTGCCTTCGGCTCAGGTCATGATCTCAGGGTCCTGGGATCGAGCCCCGCATCGGGCTCTCTGCTCAGTGGGAAGCCTGCTTCCTCCTCTCTCTCTGCCTGCCTCTGCCTACTTGTGATCTCTCTCGTCAAATAAATAAATAAAATCTTTAAAAAAAAATAAATAAAAAGATACAAATAAAAATCAAAGAGGGCCGTATGAAAAATTTCTTTGTTTTTGCTCCGTCTTTCCTCAGTCACCAATATTAATAGTTCCTTGTATATCCTTCCAGAAAACTTAATGTATAAATATATATCCTTGTAAAGAAATATCATTTTACACCTTCCTCCCCTTTCTATCCCACTGGGAAACCATACCTTAGTGTCAAAACTTACAGATCTCATTCTCTGCTCAAAACGTGCAAATTTAAACTATTAAAGACCTATCATAAGTGGTAAAAACATGAAAAGCAATGGAATGATAAGCCCAAGTTCAAGGTAATGGTTACCCTCTTGGGAAGGCAAGGCAGGCAGAGAGCGGACGAGGCGGGGAGGGGCGCTCCAACAGTCCCGGTGAGGTTTTCTTTCTCAGGTTGGCGGTGGGTACACAGGCTTTTGTTTTACCGTTGATTCGTACGCCTTCAAACAGGTGATGTACATTTTTTCTGTTTGCTTTTACTTAGTATGAGAAAACCAACTGGGTGATCACACAAGGCAACAGGAGGACTTGCTGTATTCACTAGTGACTCCGGAGATGACAGCGCCCTCAGTCTGTCCCCGACACTGCCCACTCCTACTGACACTGCCCTATTTACAGTCCCTCCACCTTGACCGCTGAGCCTACAGGAGTTTCTGAGCAGAGATCAGGAGCAGTTCTACCAGGGGGGCTGGAATACATTTTTCAGATGAAAACTGAGGTCCTAACACATCACATTGTTGTTAAAAGACCCAGCGTCCCTGGGATCTCTCTTTCGCTTTTTTCCAACGACACGTCTGTGAACTACACCAAACACGAGATTTGAGACACGGGAAGAAGAGCGAATCATGATCTGTGGCAAGAGGTGTTACCAGATTTCTCTCCCTGCACAGGGATCAAGCCTTCCTAAGTGATTTAGCGTACATAATTAAACCCCTCTTCTAATCATCACTTGACACCTCTGGTCCCTGTGGTTATGACGCTGAACGCAGGAAGCCTACCTCTCCAGCCAGTACTGACTGTGCACATACAGACGCGCAGGACTAGCCTGCCTGGGGTGGGGGGTGGAGATAGCGGCCTACATATTCTCCACCCCACTCAAAAAGATCCTGACCTAGATCTAAAAAGTTAGCAATATCCCGACTTTGTTCTGATGTTGTAAGAATCTTCAGACAGATGTTTATATTTTATTTTAAAGGACAGTATCTGTTCCCTGGGGTTTCTGGTTCCATTTTCCTGATTGCTCTTACTCCTGATTTTTCTTCCTTCTTCTGGCTGTCAGAGAGTTCCCCTCCAAACCCAGAGCTTTCTATGCCTCTTTCTTTATCTCCCATTGGATCAGTTTTCAAGGTCTTAACTAGATATTTAAAATCAAACCTTAGAAATCTTCCCACTCTTTCGTTTCCTCCCGCACTGTTCTAGTGGGCATCACTAGATCACAGATCAAGCCTCCTGATCTGAGCTACTGTCTTCATCCGAACCACCAGCTAGCCTTACTGACTCTAACTTGCCCCTCTCAGCTGAGCCTGTATATTACACAACTTGACTAAGGGTCGCAGTAAACAACTCTAGTCATTCTGTCTGCAATGCAAAAACCTTCAGGGATCCATTGCTGTTTACAGATTATGGGTTACATTCCCTCACTTGACAATCCAGAGCCTCTATAACAGGGAACTAATTTATCTTTCCAACATTGTTTTCCCTCTATGAATTCATGTATTTATCCAACAGTGAGTAAATGTGGATGGCCCCAGGCATATAGACATGAATAAAAACAATTTCTGCTCTCAAGGAGCTTATGGCCTGGTGAAAGAAACAGATGCAAACAGTGCGGTAAAAGATACAAATACAGTAAAAGCTTCCTTAAAACGAGCTCCACTAAACCGCTCATTAGCTTAACCAAAACTCTTTGCCCTCTCTTTATGTAAAATTAATGGACTCCTGTCCGGGGCACATCCTATGCTCAGACGGGGGGGACCACCCCCCAGTACCGGTGCTCTTCTCCCTCCTGTTGATCTAGTTGTTAATCACATCAGCTAGAATTGTTTCCAGAAGTGTTGATGTCAGCCGTAGTTGTAATCAGGAAATCTTGTTAAATAACATAAACTCGTGAAAGAGGAAAGCCAAAAGAAAAAGAAATGTCTATAAATATTGTTTATTGCTCTGGAAAACCCAAGTCCACTTTAACTTAAAAACGGCTGTACAACAAAAAATGTTGCTCCAGAATTTATGGACAAGATGCTTGTAAAAAAGACGGGAATAACAACAGAAAAATCTAGAATAGGGTACGCATTGTTATTTCCACTTAAAGAAACTAAAATTGGAAGTTACAGGTGCATTAAGAATTTAGTTTATGCCGCTGACATACAGCTCTGGCCCCATAGTCAAAGTCTGAGTAATTCATGTTTTCAGTTACAATAAAATGTCTTCCTTATGATCAGTCTTTATGACATCTTTCTTTAGCCCATTTTTTCAGTTAACTGACTGGTTAACTGAACTGGCTCACTGATTTGTTCCAATCTGATAAGAGTACTTTAATGATAGCACCAAAAAAGCCAGAAATGGTGTGATGGGGCTGTTTCCGGGGATTCTATGGGAGGTAAGGAAGGAAAGCCTTCCTTAGCCTGGGGTGGGAAGGAGCAGAGAGGCCAGCACTGTGGAAGGCTTGAAGGAATGGAATAACACTATGTTCCTGAAACTCGATGGAATTTAATGGAAGTGTGTACGGTGATGGCCCCAGGTCAGAAGCAGGGAGGAGGGTTGAGAGATGACCAGAACAAGCTCTAAACCCTAACCAGAATGAACTCACCTCTCCACCTAGGCTCCATGTTTCGTTGCTGCTTAAAAAAACATAAACCTGCTGGAACCGTGTCCCTCCCACCCAGAATGTCCTCCTCGACCTCCTCCATGCCCAAACCATGCTCAGTCCTAGCTGAACTACCCTCTTCTAGACAAAGCTCTCCTCCACGCTGCAGCCAACCTCAGTGCACTGCATGCCAACCCCCCAAACCAGGTGCAAGTATTGGCTCTTTCTGGTGACCTCTTGTTACTTCATCTGTGTCTTTTTCACGCTACGCATCACTTCCTGTTTAGTATCGTTATTTATCTCTAAACTTTAGGAATAAGTGTGAGAAGGCGGCATCTAAATTTGTTGCAGTAACAGCCTGAAGACTAGCAGAATATGCCAGCCCCGAATATACCGATTCTTTTAGCTGCAGGCTCTTGAGAAACAGGCATGGCAAGGAGAGGTTTTTCTCCCAACTGCACACAGCTACCTAAAGACAGATTTTCCAAAAGGAACCCAATTGTCCTAGATCCCCTCCCCTGGGAGTTTCATCAGTCAGGCAAGATGGACTCTTATCACGTGAAAGGAACAACAACAAAAAAAAGCTGAAACCACGCCCAGACAAACTTTGTCCCAATACTTATCTATTCTTTTTTTTTTTTTTTTAAAGATTTTATTTATTTATTTGAGAGAGAGGCAGTGAGAGAGCATGAGCGAGGAGAAGGTCAGAGGGAGAAGCAGACTCCCCGTGGAGCTGGGAGCCTGATGCGGGACTCGATCCCAGGTCTCCGGGATCATGACCTGAGCTGAAGGCAGTCGTCCAACCAACTGAGCCACCCAGGCGTCCCACTTATCTATTCTTTTAAGGGCCCATTTATCTTTCCTAAAAATCCTTTCTTTTCGCCTAAAAGGCCTTCTCTTTTCCTACTGAAATCGTATTTAATCCTGAATTCTGAGCCTCCTCCGAGTTACTCATTTTTCCGTGGGCCCCTCCCATGTATACATGAGGTAGACACACGGATACATTTGTTTTTCTCCTGTTAATCTGCCTTTTCTTACAGAGGTCTCCGCTAAGAACTCAGAGGGTACACGGAAAACTCCTTTTCTTCCCCTACAAGGATTATTCCTACACTTTCTGGTATTTTTCCCAAAAGCATTACCCAGGGCATATCTGCACTCTGGTTTCTAAGGGTTCTATTTCAGGAAATGCACAAAGCAGCTCTCTTTAGGAGGTTCCATAGCGGTCAACACTAACACCGACGGATAGAACAGAAGCGCCCCTGTTCTTCCCTCACAGGTGACACCAGCGCTCACCTAAGATCATTTTAGACTCACCTGTATGGGTAAGGGCTATCTAAAGCAGTATCTTACAAATGACTGATGAGAAAAAGCAGCAAGAGAACAGGCAAATATTTCTCCATACCTTTTTTAAGACTTGAAGCAAGAAAATGAGAACTAATACCACCAATATCTATTTGTTCCCCTGGGCAAACTTAACTTTACACACTGAGGGCTGGTATACTACCTCTTCAGACAAACTTGACTTACGAGTGACCTTTCCAAATACTTGAGTTTGTGAATCAAGTACCCACCCGCTCCTGTCCCCACCACCGCCTTCCTGAGTAGAGACATATTTGTACAATGCAAAAAGGGGTCAAAATCACACGTTAGTACTCACAGTCATCCACCGTTGACTTAAGGCAAGGCAGGCATTTGTGAGAGTCATATCGTAACTGCAAATGAAAAAATACCAGAGATTCAACTTCATAAAAATGTACATGCTTTTCCATAAATGTAATGTTAAAGTTACAGATCATACTTAACTTTCAAAGTTTTTTTTTGAATTTTTTTTTTAAAGATTTTATTTATTTATTTGACAGATAGAGATCACAAGTAGGCAGAGAGGCAGGCAGAGAGGAGGAAGCAGGCTCCCTGCTGAGCAGAGAGCCCAACGTGGGGCTCGATCCCAGGACGCTGGGATCATGACCCGAGCCGAAGGCAGAGGCTAAACCATTGAGCCACCCAGGTGCCCCTCAAAGTTTTTTTTTTTTTTTTTTAAGATTTTATTTATTCATTTGAGAGAAAGAGTGAGAGTCCAAGAGAGACTGCATGGGAGGGGGGTGGTGCAGAAGTAGACTCCCCACTGTGTAGGGAGCTCAAAGCGGGGCTAGATCCTAGGACCCCGAGATCATGACCTGAGCTGAAGGCAGATGCTTAACTGACTAAGCCACCCAGGTGCCCCTCAAAGTTCTTAAATAAAGCTCAAGGAGGCGCCTGGGTGGCTTAGTCAGTTAAGTGTCATGACCTTCAGCTCAGGTCATGATCCCAGGGTCCTTGGATCCAGCCCTGCATTGGGCTCCCTGCTCTTCGGGGGAGTCTGCTTCTCCCTTTGCCTCTGCCCCTCCCCCCTGCTCATGTGCTCGCTCTCTCTCCCTCACTCTCTCTCTCAAATAAATAAAAATAAATAGAGAAAAGAAAGGAGTCAGAAGGAAAGAGAGAGTGAGAGAGAAAGGAAAGGAAAGGAAAAACGAAAGGAAAGGTCAATCAGGAACTCCCGACTGTTGGAAACAGGACATCTTCTACCTGACTTCAATATACTGATGTCATCAGAGAACTTGGAAATCCAAGTGGTTACCAGATTAATGAAACACCTGATTATCCTCCAGAGAGAAAGCCTCACCACCTCATCGAAGATGGTCAGATGCTTCAGTACCTGGGACCCAGGTGGGCACATTTAGGGTGTGCTGCATGGTAGGCACAGTTCTAGGGGCTCATGACAACACAAAGTCCTTGCTTTCATGGATTTTACATTCTGTTGTTCCAACTATCTTCCAACTTCGTAACCATCCAACAAATCTGCGAGCACCTATGTGGCAGGCACTGTTCTAGACACCAGGGAAATGGTGTCATGGGAGACCCTTGGGAGACTCTGAGTCATCATGTGATGATTTTATTCCTCTCTTCTCAGAAGAAAGTGGAAATAACAAACTCTGACCATTAAGCAAAGCAAATGGCACTAAAATCTGTGTTCTCAACTTAGAAAATAAATCCTCTGTTTTGCAACAACAGTGGAAGAGACTGTATAAGGTACAAAAATTCTTGCAAAACAACCCTCTTTGTCCATAAATGATGCTTGCTTTCTGTGAAATGTTTCTATTAGAGAACAGTGGGGTGCCTGCCCCTGTGGGCCTAAATGAAATGAGTTTTGATTAGAAGTTTCCTCTGCACCTCTGAAAGAGAGTTTGAGCCCTAGGGGCGATTATTAGCCAGTTAAAGCAGTGCCCTCCTTTGAAGTAGCTGCCAGTTAATCTTCACGAAGTAGCCGGGCTGTGGACTGCAGAGAAAGCCTTTTGTTTGTCCCCAAGACCAAATGGGATCAGAGGCAGTAAACTGCTCAGGCAGTAAATCACCTTCAACTAGAACATTCCTTAGCACTGATTTCATAAGGAACAACAGACCCATACAAAACCTCTGCTGATCTCTTTCTGGTGTCACGAAACTTCCTTCTCGTTGTCATAAGAACTAGGTAAGGATTAGCCGGGGAAGGGAAGCAGCCCTTCCTTACGGCAAGATCCTAAGAAAAGCAGGGAGCAAAACCAGGTATGAGCCCAGCTCTCATGGTGCTTCAGTGTCGCGAAAGAGAGAGACTTTATCCCACAAATTAAAATTACCACGTAGTAACAGCAATGAAGAGGCCATAAACACAGTACCAGGAAACCCTAAATGGGGACCGGACTTGATCAGAGAGGTCAAGGAATACTTCCATGAGGAAGCGGTTCTCGAGCTGAGATTGGAATGATCTGCCAAGGAGTACTGCTGGAGGGGGCTCGGGGGGACAGCATGGTCCCGGCTGGAACATGTGGTCGTTCGCGTCCTCACATGACACGTGAGGACCAGAGTGTAGGTCTCTGATTCCAGGGGGGTATTTAGTATAAAAGGCAGTATAGCAGAGGGGTAAAGACTGCCAGGGTTTGAATCTCAACCCTAACTACTTACTGTGCAAACTTTGGCAGAAGACCTTTACCTCACTAAGCCTAATGTGCCTCTTCTGGAAACGAGGCTGACATCTTACGACACTGCCATGATGATGGACATAACACTTACACGGGTTGTATTTCTTACTGCAGAGGAGTTGAAAGAAAGGAAAATACCTTCTCTGTATCACCATCCTTCAGCTGAAAGGAGGCATTCCATCATGATTTGCAATTAACTGAATTTACAATTCGTGGAAATGTTTCTTTTGACCTCAGGGTTAAGGGTCAAACACCTACGATGTCTGCTCTGTAACTGGTCACAGCTTAAGGAAGTCATCAAACCCTGTCGGGTATCTTGAGGAGCCCAAGAATTCTGGAGACTGAGAAGGAAAGCATTAACGGGAAGGACTGACTTGGGTTTTACAGGAGGAATTCCAGGAGAGTAGAGCCACGCATTCCAGTCGACTTGATTGAGAAGATCAACCTGTGAACACAACACCAGGGTTGCTACAGAATAACTTTGTCCATTGGGGGTGGGGTGGGGGGGGTGTGACTATCTAAAACAGAATTTAGGTCCTCAAATCTATAATTTTACCTGCACTAACATGTCAAGATAACTTCTAAGTCTCTTTCCTAAAATAAATTTATATTAATCAGCATTATTCTGTTAAATAAAGCAGGAAAATTAATTACATACAAGAACTAAATTTCTGAAACCTACTATTGACAGATCTCTCCAAAATATTCACGTTAGTTCATATTGTTGAGATCACATTTTACATAGGAAAAAGTACCATGAAAGGCTGAATCTTAAATTCTAAACCAGTACTACTATGAAGGAATTCAAATCAGCCTAACAAATAGCCATTAAACACAGGTATACTGGGCATAGAAAATAAGAAAGCTTTTCAAAACCAACCTTATCTTTAAAGTGGGAATACAGGAAATCCTTCCAGTCATCAGTGGTTATGCTCTTGTAGGAAAATTTTTCAATATAAGCCTTTAGGAATCCTAGGAAAACCTCTAAGAGTTAAAAAAAAAAAAAAAGTCGATTAATGGAAAGGTAACTATTGAACATTTTGGGGGTGCTTGGTATGGTACTCTTGCCCAGGGAGAACAGAGAGCTTTCAGAGCATAGGGAAACCAATAAGGGTTTTAGGGGTGAAAGAATGTTCAAATCAGGACGTAGGACTTAAGCTGGGCCTTGAAAAATATATGTAATTTGGTGGAAGGGAGAAGAGAAATCCTAATTACAAGAGGCCAACACAATGAAGAAACAGAGAAGGAACCCACAACATAAATTCTAAAAGTAATAGCCTTAGTGTGACCTGAGAGGAGGAGAACGAGATGGGACAGGCAGAATTGTGTGGGTGAGGGAGGGCCTTCAAAGTGCATGGACAAAGGATAAGAGCCCAACGCCCATCAGCAGGGGAAGTTTACATGTATTCAGCACCTCTACATCCTGGACAGCTACAGTGACATTAAAGGGTGTAAGATAGATTTCTATGTTCTGACATGGAAGGATGTCTGTGGAACACTGCTGAATTAAAAAAGAAAAAAGGTAGAACAAATTGAGTGTGTGTGTGTGTATAAAACGATCCATTTTCTTATTTTTTTTTAAAGATTTTACTTATTTGAGAGAGAGACAGTAAGTGCGAGCAGGGAGAGGGAGAAGCAGGCTTCCCACCTAGCAGGGAGCCCGATGTGGGGCTCGATCCTAGAATGCTGGGATCATGACCTGAGCCGAAGGCAGACACTTAACCCACTAAGCCACACACACGCCCCAATGATCCACTTTCTGTAAGTAAAATATATTTATTTGTCTGTTTGTTCATTTATGCTTAGAAAAAGACCTGGAACCATGCACACCAAACTGCTAACAGTAGTTATCTGGGGACTGGAAAGGGGCTGAGGGACTCTTCACTTGTCATGCTTAGAAACTTCTGTACTACAGAATTTTTTTTCAAGGAGTATATACTCTTTTCCTAATCTTTAAAATACTGATGAGTTTTCTTTAAAGTCAGGCAACACAGTTTTGCATTCAGCTTATTCAAGTTTTAAAGTAGAGAGGTCACATTAGAAAATGATACAGATTTTCTTTAGCAGCTACACACAAAATGAAACAAAAGAATAAAATGGGACAAAAACAACAGTTAAAAATTTTCCTTATTCTTCACATTGCCCTCAAAAACAAACAAACAAAAATCAGAAAATACCAACTACTTGCCTGGGCCCCCAAGAAGTTGTTCAAGGTAAAAGAGTAAAGCAAAGCCCTTCTCGTAAGGCACTGAAGAATATGCTACATCGGGGTCCACATTCGTCAGATCAACCACAAGTTTGGTGTAAGGATGCGTATCTCCAAAAGTCTTGATCTGCAAGACACAAAATTAGATGAATGTTCAAATATGGATACTGGTTATTAGCATGCAAGCAAGCTAATAAGGAAGTATGACTTCGCTCAAAGGCGTAACTTTAGGGGAACTTACACTGAAAGACTAGAAGTTGTAGGGTATGTTAGCACAAATTTCTCTAAGTCTGTTAATGGAATGCCTACTTGTGTCATGTTCCGTGGTATTTCCTGTTCAGTAGTGGGCTTTATTCTTATAAAAAACTAGGAAAATGTTTCAATGCCTGGTCAGCAAATTCAGCCTTTGGGAGGGAACAATGAAAAATTCAAACTAAGAAACTGTATTAATGGCAAAGACTCAATGAGGTCCTACTGGTCATGAACATGACATTATACAAGATAATGACTAGCATGTATCAATACCATATTATACCAGGGCGCCTGGGTGGCTCAGTGGATTAAGCATCCAATTCTTTTGCTTTGGCTCAAGTCATGACCTCAGGGTCCTCCGACTGCGCCCCATGTAGAACTCTGCTCAGCACTGAGTCTGCTTGGGGTTTCTCTCCCTCTGCCCCTCCCCTCTGATGCAGCCCCCCCTGCCACTCTGTCTCTCAAACAAATAAATAAAAGCTTAAAAAATAGAATATTATACCAGTATCTGCTTGATTTTCCACACCTGGCTTTCTTGTTGCTACTTAGGAAAGCTAGTTTACAAACTAAACTTTCGAATGCCTGTACAACTTTGGAGAAATGCTTTTCAAAGGAGGACTCACTTACCGAATTCTGTAGTTCTCCCCATCCTCCCAGTGCGTGAAAATGTCTGAACTTTTCTCCAAACAGTCGTCCACAAATGTGGCGTTCTAAATACACAGTATGTCCTTCGTTTAACCTAAAAAGTTTTGGGTTGTTTTTTTTTTTTGATAAATAAAAATAAAAACAGTGACACAGCTGAAAGGAACAAGAAATTTAATCAACAAGGTATTTTCTTTTTGGCTTTGCTACAGAGTAAAGCATTGTAAAGCATGGACACTACAGTCTAAGCAGATTGCCTATGTGCCCACTCTGCATTCCACTCAGAGCAATGGGAGGCAAGTGCAGCCCCGAGGACGCCAGCAGGGAAAATCCAGCCACGGTTCTCGTTTTTCGTTCCCACGTATTAAAGTGTGACGCTACCAACACTAAGTAAGAAGCACGAGCCGAACACTCTTACTCTTCCTAACAATCACAAGCATTGTGGAATTTTTTTAACTGTCTACCTAAGAGATGATGACAAAGAAAAACAATATATTTCCGCAAAACCAATTTGGAGCGGCAGGAGGCAGGGAAGGAAATTAATAAGAAGACTCGATAAAGAAACATTAATAATAATAATAAAAAATCTTACCAAAAGTGGTCCCAAGTTTTGTTGGTCACTAGATTTCCTGTCCAGCTATGAGATATTTCATGTGCGATAACCTAAAGTGGAAACGTATAGTAAACAGTGGAAGGGATTAGTAGAACGCATTGCCTTATTCTAAATTAACTCCATATGTAAGCATTCTAGTTCTTTCAGTTCCACATTGTTCAATTTCTTTTTAACATCAGCTGAGATATTTAGGGAGTTAGTTGAGCAAAAAAATCATCACTTAGCCAAAGACAAAAGTATAGTTTAAAAAATTAGAAACAAAAAGTTATTTAGAAAATATTAAATGGACACATCACTCCTTTAAAATGCATTTCATAAACATATGAAGAGATCAGACCATAAAATGTTATGACGTCTATTAAATCTAACTGTTAATGTAACAACTCCCGTATTATCTTTTATAACCGTATATTCAACATAACAATACAATGGATATTTTAAAAATCAGCTGAATTCTTAGTTCTTTGAGGGTAAGACTGCAATAATAAATTTTAACTTACGTTGGAGAGTGACTTGTCTCCTGCCTAAAAAAGAAGAAAAGTACCTTAGTATTCAAATTACAGACTATATTTAAAAGACTGCCTACATCAGGATGTATTCCGACATTAATAGTGCGCTGTATTTCTACTATTGTACTCAAAGGGGTTCAAGACTAGAGTATGTATTGGGAAAATAAAACCAAACATGCAGGACTTAACAAAAAAAAAAGGCATGACTCTTTCTCTCCCTCATCTGGGGAATTTTTCCAGGACCAGGAAGCCCAGGATACCTATCTCTAACTTCCAGGAAACATTTCTCCTTCCATTTTTTTTTTATATCTGTTCTTATTTCCTTTATGTATCTTATTCTTGCCTAATTACCCACAGCATACTTAAGAAAAGTCTGTAGTGATTTAAAGTAACATACAAAGGCATATAAGTTATATACTGTAGGTCTAATCCTTCCCTATACATGCTAAAGTGAGTTTTTTGTTTGTGTTGTTCGACCCGTCCCTACATGCCGAGTGTAAATGGTCTTGTTTCTCCGTCTGGATACAGAATTTGTCCCTCCATTGGTGTGACACCACCTCCCCTCCCCCACCACCCCTATACACCTTTGGTTCTCATGTCCCTAATGGCTAACTTATTTCCTTTTGATAAAATGAGATGACGAAAATAACCATAATAAGCAGTAACATCAGGAAGAGGCGTTATACAAATAAGAGAAAATATTGTTTTAAAAAAAAAAAAGATGATCAGGAACCTAAGGCTCTTCACATCCAGCTGCACATGTGAGGAGAACTCAGCCTTGCACACAGACAGGCTCACACTCACCAGCAGAGTGGGGGTTACGAACGTGAGGCAAGGATTCTCCATGCCGCCGTAAGGGAAGGACGGCGGGAGGACTAACAGGTCATACTGCCCCCATACATACGGTCCTCCCAGATCTTCTGCAATTTTAAGCATAGATTCAGTCTGGAAAATGAACGCATATATATTTATGTGTCTTAGTCATTACAGTGATGAATTTCTTGAAAGTACATATTGCTTTCTACAAAGGCTATGAATTAAGGATGCTCATTTTAAATAATACTGATGCCAAAAAAAAGTAGCAACTGCAAAACCACATAGAATAAGAGATATTTGATTCTCTGACCACATCACTAAACACCACTGCATTTCATATTTAAAGTCTTAAATCTATTGTCTACCAGGATTATTAAAAAGCGTAACTCTATGACCAACCTCAGAAAATTCGTAAGCAGACTTTTCCACCTGCTCTTTCTCAGACCAAACCAACGTTCTTGGGCCAATTTGCCTGCAAAATTAAAAGGCTTAATAAAAATGAAGTTCAAGACACATTATTCACTTAGTTCTAGGAAAGAGCTAAAGTAGTATATAAAAAGCCCGACAGTAGTAGTAAGATTTACCATGTGCTCTGGGAGGAGGGGAGGTTTAACAGCTCCTCTGAGATTCAGTCCACTGCTGTGTGCACACCAGAAAATACGCAGCTCTCTGAGGAGGCGCCGTCTGGGCCACATGAAAACAGGGCCGTAAGATGCCCCCGAAGATTAGCTAACTGGATCTGGTAAGAACTTTGGGGATCCCCCAGTCAGGCTCAGAAGGGGTTATTTGCTATGTACTTAAAGGTTGAACACTCACAGAAGAAGAAACAAATAGAAAAAAGAAGGAAATCCTGTCACGTGCTAGAACAAGGCTGAAGCTTGAGGATACTGTGCTGAGTAACAACCCAAGCCAGTCACCAAAGAACAAATCCTGATTCCACTTAGGAGGTCTCTAAAGTGTTCAAACTCATAGAAACAGAGAGTAGAATGCTGGTTACCAGGGGCTGGAAGGAGGTGGAAATGCGAGCTGTTGTTTAAAGGGTACAGAGTTTCGGTTTTGCAAAATGAGGGTCCTGAAAATCTGTTTCACAACAATGTGGATTTACTGGGCAATACTGACTACTGGGCCGTACCCGTAAAAATGGTTAAGAGAGTAAATTTTGTGGGCTTTCTAGCCACAGTGTAAGACCAGAAGAAACAAATAGAAGTGCGTATCACTTACAAAGGACCAGAACACAAAAATATTTTTTTTCATCTAAACTGCATCCTAAAAATTTTCTGCAGAGCCAAATCCCAAACAACAAGATTTCGCTGAGGTGCCGTGCCCCAGAGAGGCAGTGGACTCTAGAGCAGCTGCTTCTCCAACTTTAACGTGCATACTGATGACCCCGGGAGCTTGTTCATATGCAAATTTTGATTTAGTAGCTCTGGGATAGGACCCAAGAATTTGCATTTCTACCCAACTCCCAGGTGATGCCAAAGCTACCAGTCTCCGGAACCATACTGGGTAGCAATGGTAACCAACCTGCTGTTATCCAACAAATTTAATGAGAGCCCCAAGTATGAGCTGCATATGTCATTTTAAATTGCCTAGCGGCCACATGTGAAATAAACAAAATGGAAGCAGATGAAATCAATTTTAACAATATACTTTGTTTAACCCAATACATCCAAAGTAGTATCATTTCCAGATGTAATCAACATAAAAATTACCAATGAAAGAGTTGACGTCCTCTTTTTCCTACCAAGTGTTTAGCAATCTAGGGTGTATTTCACACACATCGCAGGCCCCATGCGGTCAGTGGCTATCTTGCCCCACAGGGCACATGTTTGCGGCATGGGCTGCAAAGTCAGCCAGCCTAGATCCCAGTCTTGGGATCCCAGCCCTGACACTTCCTAGCTCTGTGACCGTGAGGCGGTTATTAATACTCACGGAGCATCAGTTCCTTTATCGGTCAGATGGGAAAAGCGATCCCATCAACTCCACGGAGCTGTGCGGATTCCGTGCCCTAACACGAGGGGGTCAGCACAAAATAAGCCCTTGTAATGGTCGGCACTCCGACAATTCCTAGAATCATCATCTAGTGAGTGTTTCCTGTATGCTGGAGCTTATGTATAGGAGCTTTACCTATATTAGGTCGGTTAATTCTCACAAAAATCCTTTGAGGTACATACTATTCTTTCCAGCCATTAGGAGAAGAAAAGGAAACTCAGAGGTGAGCTGCCCAAGGATGCTGATAGTAACTGCTTGGAGCTGGAGCAGGGTTTGCCTGACTTCTTGATCTTGTCCACATTTCTGGCAATTTAAAGAAAGTAAGGCCCACCCATATTCTTAATTTTCAGCTCTTTAGCAGTAAGACTTAGCAAAAAATTAAGAAGGAAGGGCACCCTAGCTATTGGTAAAATTTTAATAAAATATCTTTTATTTCTATAATATTTATAGGCTTCCATGTGCTTTTTAAAAAAATTTTATTTATTTGACAGAGATCACGTGTAGGCAGAGAGAAAGAGGAGGAAGCAGGCTCCCTGCTGAGCAGAGAGCCCGATGGGGGGCTCCATCTGAGGACCCTGAGATCATGACTTGAGCCAAAGGCAGAGGCTTAACCCACTGAGCCACCCAGGCGCCCCCTTCCAATTGCTTTATCATATCTTACCCCACTTGTTCAGGGAAAGGGAGATATTGCAATTTCAAGGTTGAGGAAATGGAAGTTAAGAGAAGTGACTAGTTCAAATTTATATTAGAATCCAGATCTCTAACTAAAGGCCAGAGCATGCTCACTCTGGAATACCCAGAAAAGCTGAACGGTGACTGGTAAAGACTTTTTTCATTTAAAATTCATTGTTATTTACATTTTATAATTAGATTTGAATTTTTCCAGCTTGATATCTTGTGATGTGCATAAATGAGCTGCTAGTTAATCCTGCCAGAGATTCAAGATACTTGAAGCTTAATCTTTTCGTAAACCTCAAAATTTGTTCAAAAGCTCACCTGCTTTCTAGAGCTCCAACAACTAAAGCAATCAAGTAGCAGGGCATGGGCACCTAAAAGGAGCAAAAACACACACACACACACACACACACACACACTTGAATTAGTGCTTAGAAATGTTACAGAATAAGACAATTCATATTTAAATGTAAATTCCTTTTCAGATCTCACTGTTCTCATTTTTAGGGGGTTAAATAGTTCAAAATTGTGATGTAAGACATTTCAGAACATCTATTTCTCTTTTACTTGGAAAGTCAGTCTTACGTGAAAAACATGCCTGCACATAATATTAATAGGTCCATATCAAGCATTCTCAAAAATTAGCCTATAAGAGGAACTGTGCTTTTTTCTTCTTAAGTTTTTCGGGTTTTTCCTTGACGTGAAACAATTTTTTACTTCCTTTTTTTAAAACCACTCCTGGTATATTTGAGAGACATATAAAATAATCCAGCAGTAAGAGGAAGCTGAAGGTTTGGGAGCTTGGAATCCCAGATGCTGGCTGGGAGCAAAACTGTACTGTGGTTCGATTACATGTTCTGTTAAGAAGGTCAATTTTTAAAAAAGCACGTGTAAACACACGCGATTCATTAAAGGTCAAAGACACAAGTCAAATTACCAGCTACACCGGAATCTTAACCTTAAGGACTGCAACAGAGTTGTTTTTTGTTTTGTTTTGTTTGCTTTGGTCTAATGCAGCTCCTCTGTTTGTAAACACTGACCACAGGCCTGCCCTGCAGTAGGAGGGTGGGCAAAGTTGAAACAACAGAAAACCTTCTCCTCTCCATCTCCCGACGTCCTCCGTGTTATTTGTTATGCTCCGCAAATAAGTGAGAAGGGAGTTGAGGGAAATTGGGGGGGAGAAGAACCATGAGAGACTATGGACTCTGAAAAACAACCTGAGGGTTTTGAAGGGGCGGGGGGTGGGAGGTTGGGGGAGCCAGGTGGTGGGTATTACGGAGGGCACGCACTGCATGGAGCACTGGGTGTGGTGCAAAAACTATGAATTCTGTTACACTGAAAAGAAATTTAAAAAGTAAAGAAACAACAGAAAACCGGCTGCTAACTATGATGAGAGAGAATGGGATCAGGCTCCGCGCCCTACTTTGCTTATTCAATGACCCCTTTCTTTAGTCCAACTCTGTAAATAGAGCCCAACATTTCACAAGGACAGAAGAAATGAAGACAGAAAAGACAGAAGCTGCTTTCTAAGTTCTGAAATATTCCAAAAGCGATTTTGCTCTCTGGATAGGTAAAAGCTATTTATAGTTCACCAGCAATGAAAACAAAAATGTAGGTCCTCAGATCTTACTTTTTGGGTGAATTTATATATTTTCCTGCTTGGGTCTTCTGGGTCAGGTGCCTCTCCATCACGAATGGCACTCATAAGAGCCACCAATTCTTTAGGGACAGATACCTAATCAAGAAGAGAAGTCATTTCCAGTTCCAAAGAAAAGATTCTATGTATCCTTAATTATATGTGTAAAATAACGGATTTCCCCCTTCTTAACTATGCGATAGACAGTGAGCCCAGTAAGTTTGGACTTAGCAGGTTTATAAATAAACTAGCAATAAATAAAACTGGCTTCTTTAAAAATGAATGTGAATTATCTATCTATCCATTCATCCATCCATGTTAAGAGTATTTGGTAGGAACTAGATTAAAATTCCAGCTCTGCTACTTACTAACTGCATGGCCTTGGAAAATGACCTGCCTGAGCCTCAGTTTCCCCATCAAACAAGGGTAATGACCTCATGGGACCGCAGCAAAGAGTAAATTACGGAAGAACAATCCAGCAACCTTCCTGGCAGGGCTGGCCACCTGTGTTCTCCTCCACACCCTCAAAACAGATTCACAAGGTTGTATTCTCACTTTAGGACAGCGGATACAGTTTTGAACAGTTTTATATTTAATCCATAAACTTGGAGTTATAAATCAAAGAGCTTTTTAAGGGTCATGATTGTGAGAAACTAAAAGTTATTGCCCAGAGCCGTGAAATAATTTTCTCTGGGAATTTGTATGGAAAAGATGCTGATGGGGCAAAACGTAGGGTCATTTAAATGTGTACCCAAACTCCATGATTCTGAAAGTTCTATTTCTAATGAATGCTAGAATCAAGGACTAGCCCTCCAATATTAATGATCCAGCAAACATACATCTCGTGAAGTTCTAGACTTTCATATTCTTCTTGCCTGGCCCAGTATTTAAAGTTATTTTGGAGGCAGTCATAGAATCAGAACTTCCAAAGCCAGTACTACAACAACCATAAACCTAGAGCTAAAAAGCACTCGAGAAATAATTTAGTTTTGCTTCCTCCCTTCGTTTAGGCAGTGGTGTGTTATACAGATGAGACAACTCCAGGTTTTGAGGTCATAAGACTTGCCCCGGGTCATGCAGTCAGTAAGTGGTAAAGAGTCCAAAACTGGAGATTCTTTGTCTCTGAGTATACAGTTTTCTACAGCACTATACATACTAGGTGTGGTTCGGTTGTGCGACGATCTCGGAATCAAGAAGCCCCCATAAAGACAGGTTGGTCCCCAATTCTATTTGCTTGTTCTGAGTAGGTCTGGCCTGGGACCTAGTACGTACATATGTAGGTAGGTATGTATTTAGTATCATTTAGTTAGTTAGGACTTACTTATTATTAAAAAGGACAATGTCCTTTTTGTAAAACGATTAGCAGTACCTACAAGAACCAGGTGGAAATGTTCAGATAAGTCTGCAATCTAAGCCTGTTAGGGGACCTAGACAGAGGTTCACGTGGCTATAGAGTGCATTTCTAGAACCTATAATCCTACAAATGTTAATGTTTAAAAGTTAAAAGACATTGTCCCCAAATTTTTGTCTTGAGATCTGCTATTCTGAATTCCCTTTAAAATCAGAATAGTACCCATTTCCTCTTACTTTTTGGCTGAATTTATATATTTTAGAAATGTTCAAAACTGCCTTTAGAAAGAGAGATGCAGGGGCACCTGGCGGGCTCAGTCACTGGAGCGTGTGACTCTTGATGTCAGGGCTGTAAATTCATGCCCCAAGTTGGGTGTAGAGATTACTTAAAAATAAAGTTTTTAAAAGAGAGATGCAAAATGAGGTCCATAGCTTCTTTGTTATATTTCATGTAGAATTTAATTAAGTAAAATATTACTAACTGTAAAAATCCAACTCTTAACTCTGCTTATCATTTATACCACATTTACTTATATGAGTCATTTAATTCAGTTAATAATTTGTGATACTTACCTCTGCGCTGTAGGTTAATTTCACAGAAGGAGTGTCCTGGCAAGGAAGAATTGCTCTGCAGTGGATGGCCTGGGAAGGGGGAGGGAAAAGAAAAAGCTATTCCCCTTTCTTATAGATCAAGTCGTTAAGAAATCATTAAAATTGCAGCGCTGCCCTTAAACACGTTCTTTTTAAAAAATATGTCTCATATTTTTTTCCGATATTTTGAAGGAAAAATAGACTTGTGGATAGAAAAGTCTGATTTCCCTTTTTTTTTTTTTTAAGATTTTATTTATTTATTTATTTATTTATTTATTTATTTATTTATTTATCAGAGAGAGAGAGAGGCAGGCAGAGGCAGAGAGAGAAGCAGACTCCCCCTGAGCAAGGAGCCTGATGCGGGACTCGATCCCACGACCCTGGGATCATGACCTGAGCCAAAGGCAGCGGCTTAACCAACTGAGCCACCAGGTGCCCCGATTTCCCATTTTAATGTGCGGTCAATCCTCACGTTTCAGTTGAAGCATGAAGCAATGTTAAGCATTGTTTCTTGTTCTCTGCCCTGAGTGACAGCAGTGCTCAGTGAGATGCTGTTAGGGACCCCGAGGAAAAAAAGGGCTCTTCAGTGAAATAAAACTGAGAACCATGCATACTACATTCCTGTCTTACAGAATCATTTGGAACATTAGCCTCCTGGAGACTGTAAAGACCCACAATAAAGAAACCTGTTTGAATTCTTACACTTCTTTTAACAGGAAACCATCTTGTTCTGGTTAGTTATTAACATCTAACGGGATGCCTGTGTTCTGAGGAGAACTGCGTGGGGAGTGTTGCTAGAGGCTTGACATTCCAATCTTGCAGCAAACTTTGAAAGTAAAAGTTAAGAAGAAAAGGAAGGAAAAGAACAGCTTTTCTCACCATCTAGACTTCTATATACATTTGAGTCTAAGGTTGTGTCTATCACTTAGGAATACAGAGAGGATTAACTGTGCAAAGTACCTAATAAAAACTACAGTAAGTGTTTAATGAAATGAGTTCCTTTAATTGTAAATTATTTAATTACTAACAGAATTAGGTATTTTCCCCTTTTAGAAGGTAGTTTAATATGTATTACCCTTGTGACAGATTGTCTCTAATGATAGGATTCTTTATTCTTAGTTTTTAAAGAGAAAACAGGAATACTTTAAATCGTACATTTAATATGTTTATATAATAAATACATTTGTTAAAGTATAAGGAAAATCTGGAAATGGCTGCACACCTATCTCAGTGATGGTTACTTCTGGGCAATAGTGTCTGGAGAAGATTGAAAAATCTGACCTTTTACTTTCCATTTCTTTACTGTTAACATTTTTCATAACCAGTTCCTATTACTTTCATCTTATTAATTTTTTCCTTTCTATTTTATAATGATTTCTCGAGTGTCCACTCAGGAAATATGACCCAGACAGTCCACTTTAAGTGGGCATGATTTCAAACTGAAGGGCGTTTCTTTTTAAAAGTGATATATGAATGTGTTAATAATGAGCTATCAATGAAAATGCATATCATTTTTAGAACATAAATTAAAACACTGTCTTAGCGAAGACCTGAGTATCCAAAAGACCACTGTCCACTTTGCTTCAGTAAACTGTGCTGGGAGTTTTTTTGTACAACAAATTATTCCGGATCTTTTTTACCTGGCACTGACTAAAGAGATAGGGGTGTTCCTTCCCAGAAGTTTGTTCAGGAGTGAGCCACTGAAGAGCCGAAGACTTTGGAGAGGTCTCAAAAGAAATTTCTACAACGACTTCTTGATTTCTGTATGCAACAAACAAATACATTAGTAGAGTATAATTCAATCTAACTGAAGTTTGAATTCATAACACACAGACTAAATGATATAGATAATAATTTATAAGGTCTTGTTACTGATGGCGAGTCAGCTGTAGGAATGCTGGGTCCTCCGTTCCTACCTGATGTCTGCCTCTGGCTGTCTTTCACACTACTGCTCTAGGTGCTTCGGAAGACGTAACAGGGACCAATATTCATCAGTGACACCGCTGTGTGTCACACACTTTGCACCTGTGGTATCACACAATCTTTCATGACAGCGGGAAAGTGGAAGAAAGAATTTTGGAACTTTGACTACCACACAGCAGTGGGTGCTGGAGCATGACACAGAGTAGTACTGGTCTGCAAACGGGTATGGGACTCGTCAAGAAATGGAGAGTAAGCATTTAGAAGCTTTTAGAGTCACTTTTATGTCTGTTGAATCTAGGGATCAAAAAAGGTCACTTGCTTTTAATCCCTTCTTCCTAGTAACTCACTTTTATTGCATTGTGTAAAAGAATCGGTCTGTGACAGATTGGAAATAACAAGAACTGGTCCTTGGCCCCAGATAGTTGGAGCAGCCCCAATAATGAGGAAATAGCAAAGAGCACTGGAGAGGAGCGGTGTGCCTGTGTGTGAATCCTGACTCTGCCACCTACTGGTGGTGCTGTGAACTGGGCAAATGACGTGGCCACTCTGTGCGGCAGTTCTTGATCTGTAGAATGGGGTCAGTAAGTTACGTGTGGGTGTTTCCCTTCTTTTTCTTTTTTTAAGATTTTATTTATTTTATCCGAGAGAGAGAAAGCATGAGAGAGAATGAGCATGAGCAGGGTGCCCCATGTGGGGCTGGATGCCAGGACCCTGGGATCATGACCCGAGCTGAAGGCAGAGGCTTAACGCTTAACTGACTGAGCCACCCAGGCAGCCTGCCCTTCGCTTTCTTAAACAGGAAGAGAAGGCATGAAAACATTGGCCTTTGAAAGGTGGGGTCGATCACCTTTGTTTTGGGCTGATGGTTTTCTACCCTTTTTTCCCTTCCTAATTTATCGAGGAGTGGGATATACTCCCAATATGACAATTGTGGCTGCCTCTTTCTTGAGTAAGTTACTTTATTTCTCTGAAGTTCCCATTCCTCAGCTGTAAAATGGAAATCAAACCACAAAGGGCTACCGTAAGAATTAGAAAGAGGAATGTGTCTAAGGCATTAGCTTAAGACTGGCACACAGAAGCCATTCTATGTCATTGTCATTATCCCATTAATAAAAGTGGCCGGCCCTTGGGGAAAAAATGAAAACTGCAGCTTGGAAGGGCTTCCCAGATCTTGAAATGCCTCCTTAAGATGGCATGCTCCCATCATCACTCTAGATCACTCCCATGATCAGTAAAGAAGTAAGTTATCAAAAGTCCTATTCTTGAGTATTTCATACAATGAATTTCTTTAGAGTCTTAAGAACATATAATTTTCACTATAAGCTTTAATCCGAACAGATCAGTAAGAGCACCAATTACTACATACACACAAACTAGAAATAGGAAAGGAAAATTGTCTAAATTAAAAATATTTTTCTCCATCATTTAGCTATATAAAAGAGAAGGATAACATTCATACTTGCTCAGAGCAATAGGAAGAGAGATTTCCATTGGTGATCCTTTGTAACTTTGTCTTTCTCCAAGAGTATATTTGACTTCTTGTCCATTGATGGCTGCTTTTTCTATCGTGAGGTCCTTTGTATCCAAGGTCTAGAATTAAGTTAGTATTTTTAAATGATAAGAAAATTGCTTAGTATATACCAGAGAAAAGTAATATTAGACAGAGGTTAACTATAATGATTACAGAATAGAACTAGTTGCTCATAGAAAGTAAAATAGAGTAAAATTACAAGAATTAAAGGAGCCAAATATTAGTGGAGCTCCCATCTCTTGGGACTCTATGCTTCCTGAAAGATTTTTCATTCTAAAGTTTACATATATGTATGAATGGTAATTAGGTAATTCCGGGATAGCCACACAAATTTAAGGTTTTAAATATAAGTCTACTCTAACTCAGAATGTCTTTGCTCCTGTCTCCTAAGACTTAACTTCTCTGCCAAAAAAAAAAAAAAAAAAAAAATCTATAACTTGAGTTTCTTTCATCATGACTCCTCGATGTATCTTATCATATATTTCTTCCTGGAATTCATATAGTCTAGCTCCTATGTACTTTCATGTATCTGAAATTTAAAACAAACCTTGGCACTCATTAGGTAAATAAGTGGGCTGTACATCACCATTATGTATATAGAAAAAGCGTGACCTGGTGTGCTAAGTCCAACCAAAAGACCTACGGAAAACTGAGAGCGTATCTACTTGCCGTGGCCCATTAAGGACAGTTAAGGACTTTCCTGCTTTACGCAGGAGAGGAGTGGCAGCAAGCACTTGAGTGTTTTCCATCCCCCGAATCCTCTGAGCCCTACAGACCATATCTTTCACTTTCTCTCAACTAATCTCTTGTTTTAGAATCTTCAATCTTCCCGTGCCGCAAGATGGCTTCCAAACAACCTAAACACATCTTCCATCTTACATTTAAAACTTCTCTTGATCCTTCTGCCCTGATAACTACTCATCCCTTTCTTAAACTCCACGGGCAACCTGTGGCTGCTGTTTCCACTTCTTCATTAATCTCTCCTCCTTCCCTCTCTTCAGTCTGGCTTGCAGCAACTCTGCTACTGAAAGGGCAGGGCATGCCTCCTGATAAGAGGTCTTCTCTGCTCAGTAATCTGGACCTCCATCCCTCATAGCCCTTATGGGCCACACCGTCTGTTTGAAGTCCTTTCCATGGCTTCTTTGACTTTACACATAAATGGTTTTCTTACTCGTCTAATGCTATTCCCTCCCCCCCACCACTCCTTTCTAGCTAAAAATGGATTTGTCCCAATGTTCTAGCCTCAATCCCTTGATTTTTTAAAAAAGATTTAATTTATTTATTTGAGAGAGAACATGAGCAGGGGGAGGGGCAGAGGGAGAAGCAGGCTGCCTGCTGAGCAGGGAGGCCCCTATATGGGGCTCTCATCCCAGGACTCTGGGATCTTGAGTAGAGCGGCTTAACTGACTGAGCCATCCAGGTGCCCTGGATCCCTGGATTTTCTTACCATAACCGACACTCCCTAGTTCTCGCTCATCCCGTATCATCAATCAATTCCTCTCTGCTGATGAGTACGGTCTGTTTCTATGGCTGGTATCCCTTCCCCTGGACTGCTGCGGGATCTCTCTTAGTTGCCTGCTTGACATTTCCATGTCAATATTGCCTCATATTCAGTGGGCTTCTAAAAATTCTAGAAACAAAGCCAGCCTTATGTCCCCTCATCAGTTCTCTCTGCTGATTTCTCCCTCCCGTTAACAGAATCCACAAGGTACCTAAGATTTGAGATATTCAAATAATCCACAACTGATCCCTTTCCCAAGCCCCCATGGCCAATTAACACGTTTTTCTTTCAAACCATCCTTAGACTTTCTTCTCTTTCCTTCTACCACCGCTGTCGGTCAGACCCTGCCTTAGAACTACATGTGATGCAGTCTCTACCTCTGGCATCTATTGCCGGCCAGATTTCTATTGAAATCTATCTGGCCGGCAATAGCACCGGGAGTTAGAAGGTGCTATTTAGAAGGGCTAGTTAGAAGGCAGCTACCGGCTGCCTCTCTTTCAGGATAGTTAATTGCACGATAAGCTCAGGAAAAGTCACAGGGGCAATCATTAATTTGATTCCTACCTCTCTACAGTCCGCAGTATTTGGGCAGAAAGAAATCAACATTCTGTTTTTTTGTTTTTGTTTTAAAAGCAGCTAAATTTGTTCGGGATGCCACCTGTTTCCCTCTGAATAGGTAATTATTCCTTTCGGGTTACTTTCTCTCAGGGGTACCTCAACAATTGCTACTCTAAATTAGTAGAACTGACTTAGCTTCTTGCACTTGCATATTCAGAATATTTGGTTTTATTAGGTTTACCTCTTACTAAGGAGAATAGGGTTCCTCCTTTCCCACTTCATATTCCAGGATCTATTTCTGGCTATCAGACCTACTTTAGAAACTCGATTTCAGTATCTACGTCTGTAACTTCTCATGTTTAAATACTCTTATAACCACAGGATGAATCAACTGACTCATTTCCCAGACGGGCATATGTGGTCATCTGTATTGCCTAAACTGTTCTAATCTAATCAGAAATCGTAAGGGCCAGATTAGGGTCCCTGGGTGGCTCTGTGGGTTAAGCCTCTGGCTACAGCTCAGGTCATGATCTCAGGGTCCTGGGATCAAGGCCCAAATCAGGCTCTCTCCTCAGTAGGGAGCCTGCCTCTCCCTCTCTCTCTACTTGCCTCTCTGCCTACTTACGATCTCTCTTGCTGTCAAATAAATAAATAAAATCTTTAAAAAAAAAAAAAAAAAAAGAAGAAGAAGAAGACTGGAACACATATTTAAAAAAAAAAAAAAAAAAAGGAAGAGCCAGATTATTGTCTTGACTATTTTTTTTTAAATCTTTTCAAATCCTCCGTACTTATTAGTCAGTCCAAATCTCCCCTATAGCATTCACTGTACCACATTAGAATGGTATGTGTTTTCTATTAGACAGAGGGTTCTTAAGACGACATAGAATGTTACTTAGGCTTGCATTCCCAGAGTTTAGCACAGTGCCTGAAAAAAATCGTAGGTATCAATTAATGCATTAAGCAAATCCTGAGCCAAGAGAAAAATGCACTGTTTAAGCTGTGTATTGCCAAGTCTTAACCTCAACTATCATTCTCAAATAACTTAAGAAATTCCCCTTCAAATTTCACTAATAAATGTTATTAAACAATTGATCAAAAACAGTGATAGAAAAAAAAGAAAACTGGGTAGCTGAAAAGTTGGAACTAGTACTTTCCAACAAAGTTTTACTGAATACCAACTATATATGTAAGGCCGAGATACCATATGTAGTGACAAGAAACAGACCTACCAATAGTAGGAAGTTACTAGGGATATAATTTACTGTATCTCACAGTATCCTCTTTGAATAACACCCCAAAAAACACTTCTACTTCTAAGCAGCTGGCTAATTGACATGGAATATATAACTAATTCCCTTTTTGCACAGGCTACTGGGAAGCTCCAAGTAAGCCTCCCAACCCACTTCTTTTTCCCTTGGGCCATGTGTTTTGTTTTCCTGATCCTTATTCTCTCTTCCTCTGAATTCTTAAGTTATTTTTAATTATACTGTATATGTTGTTTTAAACAGACTCAAATTCTTTCTGTGACAAAGCATGGCCTAAATAAAAAAGCTTTAGTCCTCAGTATTATGTCTCTATTTACATTTTCTGTTATTTGCAGGGTGCTGCAATTTTAAAAAATGGGGTTATTGTTAAAACCAAAACCAAAACAAAACTTTAATTTCGTTTCCAGCTCAGCCACTTACGTAGTGAACACTAGAGGGTTTGCAGTCAGAAAGATCTGTGTTCACTTCATGGCTTCTGCCACTTACTAGTATATGATCTTGGCCAAGACATTAAAACCTCTTTGAGCCACCAGCTGACAGAACTAAAAACGTTGCAAACTTCAAAAAAAGAAACAAACGCTTGGAAGTTATCACCAAAGAATACTGAACTTGAGCGCAAATAACCCAAACTTCAAAAGGATTTTTAGAAAAGCTGGGACTTAGTCCTAGTAGAGCTCCTTCAACATTTCCCCAGCTCCAACAACTTCAAGAATGGAGACTGCAGGGACGCCTGGGTGGCTCAGTTGGTTGGACGACTGCCTTCGGCTCAGGTCATGATCCCGGAGACCTGGGATCGAGTCCCGCATTGGGCTCCCAGCTCCACGGGGAGTCTGCTTCTCCCTCTGACCTTCTCCTCGCTCATGCTCTCTCACTGCCTCTCTCTCAAATAAATAAATAAAATCTTAAAAAAAAAAAAAAAAAAAGAATGGCGACTGCAAGACACTTGATGTCCTCACCAAGCACTGCCACTAGGTCCTCTCTGTTGGTGGTGGTGAGGTATGGTGTTTTCTCACCTTCAAGACACTGTTAGCACTATTATTAGTGTGGCCCATATTAAGGTTTAGGCACTGCACTCTAATTGAATTCATCCATTAGTTCATCAAACTTTTTGAGTGTCCTCCACATGGCAGATGCCATACTAAGAACCTGATAGAGCCATGAAACATAGGCCTACCTTCAAGAGACTGTATTCTAGTGGAGGAAAGAAGCTGAATTTGAAGAAATAAAACCAAACTCTTGGCCTCAAGTTGTCATTATAAATAAGCAAACAATTAAAAACTGATGTCACTCTACCAAACTAGCCTTCCTTGTATAAAATCTAACATTATTATCATTCTAGGCTCTAATTTACCAAACAGACATGCCAACCAGACATCATGATTTGAAAGTCTTCTCTCAAGATTTGGGGAATGCAAAAACAATGGGCAGCTTTGAGATTAGGCATTGAAGGCACATTCTTTTCAAAATTTAGGCATCCTGTCCCTTGCTTCCTCAAGGATCACAGAGTTAAACCTTTATTTTTACAAAACAGGTGAGAGTGCAAGGTCATACTAAGTAGTGATTAACTATCAAAATCTACTCTTATAATAAAAAGGGAAATCTCATTGAGATGGGACTTTGGCCAATCCTGCCTGGGCAAAGCTGCCTGCAATGAAAGATAGCATGGTACTTCAAGCTGACCAAAGTACAACCTACAGGGAAATGGTTATTTTCTTGCTTGTAATACCTTATTTTCTTCCTTGTAATGCTTTTGGTGACTGAATAGTAATACATAGGGGAGTCGACCAACTTTTCAGATTGGCATTAGTCTAGCAAGATGTTAAAGGATGAAGAGTAGGTTACCTGGTCTATTAGTTCATATTAATGAACTCAGAATACACGCCTATGACCCAAGGAGTCAAGAGAACCACCAATTCTTATCTAAACTTAAAATTAGCCCAATTAATTGATCCCACTGATTTCCCACCATCAAGGCTATGACATTCAGTGATTAGGTTGCTTAATGGTCTGCTTAAGTAGATATCACAATGCTCTATGCACCATACACTGTGGCTGGTCTTTCTCTGTCCCTCTTATTTCCAAAATTCTCACCTATGAAATCCTTCAGGTGAAAGGTGCAATCTAAATACTATCACTTTGAGTAAGAACACTGAAAACAGGTTATGTTGTACAGAGAAAATAATTTAATAACATTCCATAAATCTAAAGTGTTTCATCACTGAAGTGGCTTAGCGATGTTGTAGAAGTATATTTCTAAGAAGCGCAATAATTATTCGCTCCTTGAAACCAGCTATGTAATACACTGTATTGAGATATGCTTAGAAAGCCTGAATGGCCCACCCTCATTACATTAACTGAAGGGTGACAGAGGTACAAGGACCACAACCCTGGAAAAAAAGAGCTGCATCTAGAGTTAGCAGAGAGTGAAAGTATCAAAGCAGGGGAGAGGGGTTTGAGAATGGGTGGTAGAGAGAGTGAGGGAAGACTCCGATGGGTCGAGGGGTACTATCCTGCATTAGTGCGGGTTGAAATAAGGTGCGTGGGAGGAAAGGGTCGGATCAACATCGACAGGGCATACGGTCTGAGACTTAGATGAGACTATGGCCTGAGGAAGGTGGGCTGGGGACTGGAAGAAATTCGGGGCCTGAGAAGGGAGTTCTGGGCTGCAGGCCAAGGAAATGGGGAGGCCACAGGGGGCTTAGCGCTGGGAACCAGGATAGCGGGGGAGGGAGGATTCGTGCTAAAATGAAGCCTGAAGCTGGAAGAGGGCAGGACGTGGATGCGGCGCTAGGATGTGCCTAAGGACTGAGGAGGGGAGTCTGGCGAGTGGGGTGCAGGAGAGGTCACTGAGGTGTATGCAGCGGGTGACGAAGGGATGCAGAGACAGAAGTGGGATTGGGGGGAGGCGATACAGGGTGAGTGGGGGCCGAGGAAGGGGAGGCTGAGAAATGAGTGAGGGTGAAAGGGAGGTGCAGAATAATAAGCTGCGGGCTGCGGAGGGGCACCGAGGGATGCGCGAGGCAGACCCGAACGTGGGGCTGGGAAGGGGCAGCAGCGAGGTGAGGGACGAGAAGCGGGCGGCCGGGGAGAGGCGGGCACTGGGCGCGCGTCCCACCGTACCAGGCTTCGCAGATTGTCCTCCTGAGACTGCACCGTGAGCGCGGCGGTGCCGGTGAGCACCCGGCGGGTAAAGTCGACGCTGCAGCGCAGGTGCAGGTGCTTGGTTCTGCAGACCGAAGCCGGAGAGGCCAAGGAGCATGTATCCACTACCTCGGGCATGGCTCTGGGGAGTCTCTCCGCACGCCGATGCGCACCCTAAAACCCGCCGCCAGACTACTCGACTGAGAGGTAGAAGAGAGAAGGAGGGAGGTAAAGAAGAGCAAGACCGACTCGTGGCGCCCGCCGGGAAGGGAAGTTTCGTAAAGTAAGAGAAGAGTGAGGTGTAGCGTGGATGGAACTACAAGTTCCGTGATGCAGCGCGAGAAGGAGTGCGCTTTGCTTCCTGGGAGTGTGTGTGTGGAGCGGAGCTGAGAGCACTGGGAGCATTCCTGAAAGGGGTGGAGGAGGAAGAGGAGGGGAGTGGGGGCAGCTGGAGGATGGGTGGGCCGACGGAAATGATCAGAAGTGCAACGGGGAGAACGACTGGATGCTTCCATTTTAGTTTCGTTCGACTTCGGTGGACGTTGCAATAACAATGCAAGAATGTCAGAAGCCTTGATGGCAGCCAATAGTGAGGGCGGGGGAGGGTGATAAGCAATAAAAGCCTTGTCGGAGACGCCCTACTTGTGCGTTTCCTCGTTAGTATAGTGGTGAGTATCCCCGCCTGTCACGCGGGAGACCGGGGTTCGATTCCCCGACGGGGAGGCATTGAGAAAGTTTTGTTTTAATCGCAATGCAAAAACTGTGATGTAAATATTTCTCCCAGCGTTTTAAAAGTTAATATGACTGGGTGTGGTGCAAAAACTATGAATTCTGTTACTCTGAAAAGAAATTAAAAAAAAAAAAAAGTTAATATGAAGGAAAGTCAAATTAGTTGTCAGCTTTACATATTAAGAGTTGTTTCATTACTAGCTTGCCGTGTTGGCAACCCAACATACGCTAAATTGTGTCAGTTCAACAAATTTTTCTTTAGTGCTACTTATGTACATTTCCAGGCCCTGGAGAGCAAAAACTGAATAAGGCAATATTTCCATTTTAGAAACCTAGGAAGGTCATTTCAATATACTGTTACAGGAGTTATGTGCTGGTGGCAACACTGGAATGCAGAGCTGGGACATCTAGCTCAGCTCTGGGGCCCTTTCAGAAAGCGAGGAAGGGTTGAAGGATGGGACCTCAGAGTTGAAGCTGGAAAGACTGGAAGAGGGCAGGCCTCAGAGGACTTTAAACAGTTGGATCTTTAATCCTGAATTCATGAATGGGGGGCCCCCTGAAGAATTTTAAAGGCATGAGGAACATGATCAGAGTCATGTCATCCAGAGAACACTGGTAGTCCAGGAAGAAGATGTGGTGGCCTCACATAAGGAATAAGTAAAGATAGAGAAAAGGAGGGGAATGGAAGGAATATTTAAGAGATAAGTGGATACACAGATTAAGAAACCTAAGATGATTCTCAGATTTTTGGCTCTGGTATGTGGCCAATCATTAACCAGAGACAGAGCCCATCTGAAGAGGACAGATTTAGGTGAGGAAGATGTAAATTTAACTTTGGACATTCCAAGTTTGAGAACATATGGGACTCAAGTGGAGATGTCTGTGAATCGCTTGATGTTTAAATACATGCTCTAGGGAAGTTTATGGTAGATCTGAGATGGTCACGTAATGTGGTAGGTAAAGCTATGACCGTGGATGAGCTCAGTCCAAGTAGCAAGTGTAAAGAGAAGAGCAGTGAAAACAGGTTGAACGCCAGGAGAACACGAGCTTTTAACAAAAAAAGGCTAAAGGATGGAGGCAGTCCTCTCACAACATATGCATATATCAAATCACCACAATGTACACTTTAAAGATCTTAGTTTTGTCAGTTATAGCTCAATAAAGCTTAAATTTTTCAGAAGGGGGGAGTAGAGTAAGAACAACTCATGAAATAAATTCGGAAGAGCCAACCAGCAATGTTAAATCCAGAGAGGACCATTAAAATAAGGAGTAAAAAGCCTCCTTTGGATTCAGCAATGGGGGTGGATGTGGGAGGCTGGTGGTTTTGTTGAGTTCTGTGGAAGTTTTGTGGAAGCTGGATGCCAGAGAGCAATAGGTTAAGCAATAAAAAAGAAGAGGGAAATAGAACACCGGCTGCTCTATCAAGACATTTGGCCAGTTTGAGAAAGGAAGACTAGAGAGGTGTATGGCATTAAGAAAGTGTTCTTTATTTTTTTAGGGAAAGAGAACCTTTAACATGTTTAGATATAGGGATGAAAGGGCTTCTAGAGAAAATTAAAGATTTAAGAAGTGTGGGAGATAGTTGATGACTTGAGCCTTGGCCAGTGCTCTGTAACTCCATTCCATATCAAAATGATCTAACAATTAAATCTGGCTCCAGTAACAGAAAAAGGTGTTATGTAAGGGGGTGTCCTGGTGTTGGCCCCAGCAAGGCAAAGGAAAACAAAATAAAATTAAAACATGCCAAACCATGAAATTCAATATCTTATAAATGCAAAAGTCTGAATTTTATATGGCCTAAGAATCCATGATGTGGTTGATATTTGCATACATTTTTTGAGGCCTAAAAATATTCTAGATGTTCCTAAACAAGGGTGACAAACATGGTGCAGTAGACTTGATTTAGTCAAAGAATACACAATCAAATGATCTTCCTTATGGAGAAAGGATAAGTTGTTTGTCTTAATAAAGAATGTCAATATCATTGACTTCCATTATCGACTACCAGAAGCCCACAGAGTTTATGCCAGTGTGTTCAAGAAGAGAGTCACAGACAGCTGCAAATGAATGCCTCAAATTTATTAATAGATTAATCAAAAGGCAGATATACAGTAGCAATTATTTTCTAAGATCCTGCTGACACCCAAATATAGAGTGTACAAAATTAGCAATTCACAAACAACTTCATATCCCGTGGTGGATTGGGAAAGTTTAAAAAATGAAGTTTTCCATTGCTTCTATAAAATAAGGATATCAGAACTTATATACAAAAGGAGACTTTATTAAGGATAAAAATGATTGATAAAAGTTTTATAAAAAGAAGTATACGTATATTTACACAGCCATTTGAACAGGAAGTATTCCAGCTTAATTGCTCACCTGGAAAAGTTACTAAACCCCTCCAAAGCCTCAGTCCTTTTGGGGGAAAAACTGAGATGCCTGTGTCTCATGGGGATGTTGAAAGGATGAGATGAGATGAGATAATATATGTGAAGTGCTTAGGGTTGTGCTTGGCATCGTGATCATCTATTACATGTTTGCCAGTATTATTTCTATGGGTTTTTATTTTATCTATTTTGTTAATTTTATTACATATTATTCCTTGTTTTGTTAGCAAGAGTTTTTAGGTAGACCTGGGAAATGAGAAGCAACTAAGACATGGGAAATAAACAGATCGTGCCAAAATAGACTTCTAAAAGAGAGCTTGCAATGATCATCTTTTTGAAATATGTTTTTTGAAATATATTTATATTTAGGAAATTCTGGAAATTGTAATAGGTGCATTAACACATGACTTCCTGTTTCCATCATGTCTAGCTCTGCGGGGGTGACCTTCACATGCCAGGTTTCAGTCAAGCTGAAAGCAGCTTGTGTGAGATCTCAGCTCTCTCCTGCTCTTCCTTAAGCTTGAATCCCTATCCAGCCCCCATCTTTCCTGGAGAGAGTTCTCCTTTTCCCTCCCAGGACTCTGTCACCCCACCCTCCTGTCTAGGCAGGAGTCTAGTAGAATCTCATGTCCTGACAGAACAGAGGTGTATGTGATGCCCTTCCAATGGGTGAGAAAATGGAAGAAATTATTTTAGTTCCTTTTTTTTCATGTATAGCTCACAAAATGATTGAGGCAGACTGGACCCATTTCTCCATTTTCCTGTTAAATCTGCTTTTGTTTATGCAAGAGTTGTATACTTACTATGCATATCTCTAGTGTGTTCATCCCAAGAAAAGTTCTGGGCAGGGGCGCCTGGGTGGCTCAGCGGGTTAAAGCCTCTGCTTTCGGCTCAGGTCATGATCCCAGGGTCCTGGGATCGAGCCCCACATCTGGCTCTCTGCTCTGCGGAGAGCCTGCTTCCTCCTCTCTCTCCCTGCCTGCCTCTCTGCCTACTTGTGATCTTGGTCTGTCAAATAAATAAATAAATAAAATCTTTAAAAAAAAGAAAAGGTCTGGGCAGCTGGGGAGGGCAGAGATGAAAGGAACACAAGACAAAGTTCTTCCAATTTAGTAAAATAGTATAAGGGATCTCATAAGGGATCCTCTCCACTTGTCCCCACTCCTTCCCCTCATTCTGACCCCTATCCTGACCGAGAGCAGGCTGGATCTGGAGAGCCTCCCACAACGATTTGCTGTTTGTTTCTCTGAGGGTGCCCACTAGACTGAACTGGATGGATTATCAGGCCATGATGGAGAGGATGGCTGGTCACGTGACCGTCTCTCTTTTGCACACCAAGTATGGTTTCAAGACCCACAGTGTTAGTGTCTCCTAAAAGCCCCAACAGAAACACAGATCTCAGGCCCTGTGTCTGGCCTGCTGGATCAGAATCTGCATCTTAGTAAGATACTCCCAGTGATCAATGTGCATATTAAGTGAAACCACTGCCTTAGAGGCTGAAATGATACTTTTGGGATTGGAGGAAATTCAGTTCAAGAGTTTATAAGACATGTCAGGACTCCTCTTGGAGTTCTGGCCCTGGATCCTCAAATCAGTACTCTTATTATCCTCTGTCAACTCCAACACAGCACTTACCATGCCACGTAAATGTCGGCGTATTTGTCCTTCCCTCTGATGAGATGGCCTGTCCTGAATTTCCAGATGAAATATTTTCCCTGTCTGAGCATGTTCTTTGGATGGATGAACAAAGGTATAAATGAATAAATGAGATTTCCCATGAGGCCCCAGGGATCCTTTTACACAGTGCTTTATTCTTTGTTGACTCTGGGGCACAGAGAAAGCTGCCTTGTGAACTCTGCCTTTGGCTCAGGTCATGATCCCAGCAGGGTCCCGGGACTGAGCCCTATATCGGGCTCCCCGCTCAGCAGGAAGCCTGGTTCTCCCTCTCCCACTCCCCCTGCTTGTGCTCCCTCTCTCTGTCAAATAAATAAATAAAATCTCAAAAAAAGAAAAAAAGAAAATGCCCTTTGCCGTCCTCTTGCTAATGGGAAACACTTTACAGACCTCTTTGTGGATGCATAGTATCCACTCGTAAAAGCGCACTCCTCGTAAGTGTATAGCTCCTGAGCTTCGTAAAATGAACATGCATCAGTGCAGTCAGTACCCAGATAAGATAAAGAGCATTACCGGCACCCCACTATGGCTCCCTCAAATTCCCTTCTATTCTCTGCAAACCTTGCTCCCAGTGGCAATCACTGCCTGACTTCCAACCACATAGAACTACCTGTTTTGCTAGGTAGATTCCCCTTATTTAAATAGAAATGTATAGCAAGTGCTCTCATGCCTGGATTCTTCAGCTCATTATAATTGTGAGTTTCCTTTATATTGTTGTGTATCGTTCTAGGTCATGCATTCTCATTGCTGTGGACTGTTACATGTGTGGGTAGACCAGATATCTGGACCTATTCCACTGTGGATGGACACCAGGGTGATTTTGGGTTCTGAGTTGTCATGAATGGTGCTGCTGTGCACCTTCCAGAACACATCTTTTAGTGAACATATAGCAGCAAGGTTTTGATGTGCTGCTTTGAAGTTTGGCCAGCATAACCCATGCCAGGTGACATTGCTTTGTGACCGCTGCACCAAGCCAAAAATCATTCCTTGCACAACCCTGGCTCTGTAATCATGGACACAGACCCAAGAGCTCCCAGCTGGAGCAGGGCATGGTGGATCAAGCAGGAAGGGAAGCTGTTTTCAAGTTACAAGGAAAAAAGAAATCTTCACAGAAGGTGATCTAGATCATCTTTCTCCCCCTCTCACATGCAATCACTACTGTTTCTTTTCTAGTTGCACCTGATTGTAAGGTTCGGCTCTAGCGGGCTTTTTTCTGACTCAGAGATTCTCGCTTGACTCACATTCTTCCTGCTGAGCCCCCGGCGGTGTTTC